>CAEFZY010032086.1:0-23958 GCA_903066815.1 Brachyrhaphis roseni
TTCAGTTCTTTGGTTCGGTGCTCTGGTTCAGTTCTCTGGTTCAGTTCTCTGGTTCAGCTCTCTGGTTCAGTTCTTTGGTTTAGTTCTTTGGTTCGGTGCTCTGGTTCAGCTCTCTGGTTCAGTTCTCTGGTTCAGTTCTTTGATTCAGTTCTTTGGTCTGGTTCTTTCTTCTGGTTCTCTGGTTCAGTTCTCTGGTTCAGCTCTCTGGTTCAGTTCTTTGATTCAGTTCTTTGGTCTGGTTCTTTCTTCTGGTTCTCTGGTTCAGTTCTTTGATTCAGTTCTTTGGTCTGGTTCTTTCTTCTGGTTCTCTGGTTCAGTTCTTTGGTTCAGTTCTTTGGTTCAGTTCTCTGGTTCAGTTCTTTGATTCAGTTCTTTCTTCTGGTTCTCTGGTTCAGTTGTTTGAGCGACAGCGCCACCTTCTGAAAGACCTGCTCTGTTTGTGGCAGATTGTATGAAAATTCTGCCGTTAGCTAAAAGCTGCTAATTCTGACGGGAAAATGGGTGAAATTCAGCAGAACTGTGTCGTGTTTTTCAGTTTATTTGTGGACTGTCTTTAGTATGAGATTATTAAAAGAGGAATGCAGCAGTGCAACCAGTGACACGTTGGGACGCTGCAGCTGTCTGTGAGGAAATTCAATCTGTTCTTATTTTTAGATCTCTTTATGGCCGAAGCCAAACAAACTGTCCTGAAAATGATCCTGCAGGTATTTATAGTGATCAGCTTTGAGAAGAATTAGCTGCGTTGCTGTTAACCCTGCGCCGCAGACGTTAGCGCAGGTTGTTGGGGTTCCAGTCGGAGCCTGAAGATGTTGAGCTGAACGCTCTGCATGTGTTCCTGTGCAACCGCTGACACTGACAGCTGCAGTCAGGCCTGCTGGAGCCACAGCGCCCCCCTGTGGCGAATCATAACGGTGAATAAACAAAACCTTCATTCAGAGACGGAGGAAATAAAACCAAACGCTGCAGGAGCTGAACTCACCTGAACGCTGGCAGAGGGTCGGCTCGATCAAAAACACCCATCAGAGGTCAAAGGTCACAGTCTGTAGCTCCAATCAATGTTCCTGCCGAACTGAAGTAAAAACAAAAATCCACATTTGATGTCAGTTTCCTGTGCTGAATGTAAATCATTTAGTTTATTTTATGGAATTTAATATTTACGTTGTGAGTCAAATTCTTCAATTATCCACAAAATATTTACTACTAAAGTTGATTATATTTTTAATGTAAGTTTAATTTTATGCTTACTTACCGTTTGATCCGTATTGCCAGAATGTTTTCTGGTTTTGTTTTAGAATTATTTATTTTTAATTTATTTATTATTTGCTTAAGTCTTTACATGAAACATTCAATTTAACATCTTTAAATATAAAATAGTATTTTAGGAATCCCTAATATTTTTTATTTTCTTTTGTACTTTTATAGTGTTTTATTTTTAGTTTTTAATTATTATTATTTATAGGCCTGTCGCAATAAATCAATGAGTCGCATGATAAATTAAAACGAGATCAAATTAATCCAGATGATTGACCTTTGACCTCTGACATCCAGGAAAATCAGATCAGGTTTACTGTTAGCCACAGTCGGCTAGTAACTAGTTACATTTACTCGGTTACATTTAATTGAGTAACCTTTTTGAAAAATTAACTTTTAGGAGTATTTTTACTGCAGTACGTTTTACTCTTACTTCAGTAAAGTTCTGGAGCAAACAAACAAAAAATGGCAATTATGCAACAGCAGAAACATTAAATCTCCAAAGTTTGTGCAACAGATCTGCTATGACACTGCGGTCTCAATGTTCAGGGCCTTAGAAATTGTTTTCTATCCATCCCCTGACTTTTCTGTTTTTTGTCCAACATTATCTTTATTGGTTTTTCAACAATATGCAGGACATTTGTGTGCTCTCTCATTAAAAGGAAAAGTCAAGGGTAGTTAAGTTATTGTGCAACATTCAAGTTGTCAGGGTCATTATGAGACATCTTAGAGCAGCACTTACTGCATACAGGATGCATGAGAAAAGAGAAACAACAATTATAACAACGGCTTCTCTGTTTTCCAGGAATCAGCCCAAATGAATTTAGTATTGTACGTGGTTCAGAAAACACAAACTCAAATGTATTTATATAAATATATATAGTATCCATCCCTCATGTTCACTGTATTTTCCATTAAAGGACCCAAATGTTTTGAAGTAATGATGGTTTCCTTTTAAAGTGTGAGGAATCTTTTCCATTGGTAAAGTTGATGTCAATGAGTTTTGGTGCTATGACTCTTTTTGCAAGGAGTAAACATAAATCCACAGCAGTAATTATTTTTCTGGACATATGATGTGTATCAGGATATAAACCTGGATGAACCATGTTGGTAGTTTTATACCTAACAGACTCCAGAGATACTTTAATCTCCCTCCAGAATTGTTGAACTTTATGTTCCAGACACAATGGATGAGCGTTTCCCTCTCCTCAGGTCTGGGACGGCACCGTTGTATTTATTAAGCTTTTCTGCCGTCACATATGTCCTCATTAGTTATATAGCTGTACTTTGATGCGCGTATTGCAGGTGAACACGCCTCCTCCCAGTCCGCTGAAGGCAGGTTCTCCAGACTCAGAGGATTCCTCCGCTAACATGTTATGTAGTTTGGAGATAATTCCTTCTCTAGAGCAATCGTTATTCATTTCGATTTCCCAAGTGGATTGATGTAATTTTAAAGAATTAAGTGATTGATAATTTGATCAGTTACTCAAGAATTGAATCGACTTTTTGCCAAATACTCTTGCATAATTTTTTTCTGCTCTGCTGCCTTCTGTTGGTTCTCATCAGACTCTCTGCTCTCACATTCTTCATCTCTCTCTCTGGGGGTAAAAACAGTGCCCCTGTTGCCCCTCCCAGCTGATCCTGCTCAGACTGTCTTAGCGTTAGCGATAGCTTCATTCAGCTGTGCTGCAGTTGCTCAGCTTGTGTTGCGTTTCTTGCTGATATTTCGGTAGTTTCTGGTGTGATGGGGTCTGTAGAGGCCCCCGCGGCGCCGCTGCTCATGGCTAACTCTGGTTTCCGTGGTTACCGCACCGTCTCGCAGCACCTCAACGACCTGAAGAAGGAGAACTTCAGCCTGAAGCTGCGGATCTACTTCCTGGAGGAGAAGATCCAGCAGAAGTTTGATCAGAGCGGCGACGGCGTCCACAGAGCGGTGAGTGGCACAACCCGCAGAGACTCACAGCAGACTTTAACTAGGACATCTGTGGGACAAGGTGACCTTTCATGACCTCTGCAGACATTTATTAATATTTTTGATTTATTTCAAACAACTAAAATGTCAGAGAAAAAATAAGTCACTAAGAAAAAAACAGAAAAAGTTAGAAAAATCAAATATAAAACATTATTAAATTCTTTCTACAACTTATTAATATCTTTTATAAAATAGTAGCATGAACAAAAAAGTGTTGCTGCACAATTAATTTATAAAAATGATCATATGAACATGTAATTATCATATAAAATATTATTAGTCAGTTCATTTTTGGTGATTTTGTTCTTGTTGAATTTAAATAAATAAATGATGTTTAAATTAAATATGTTAAAAATAGTTTTCTTGTTATGATCATGGATGTTTTACGCCGATGTGTTGAAGTCGTTGTAGATCAAACGTTTCTGAGTTTCAAAAGTCAAAATTGTCGTTTCTTTGTAAAAATAATCATTTTATTTTGTGCTGGTTCTGCAGCCCACTGACCCACATTCTGCCCCTGCTCCATTTTTAGCCCTGCTCTGGATCTGAACCGGACACCTGTGTCTGTGTGTCAGTGGGTCAGCGACCCGCTGCGCGTGAGCAGAGCCGCCGGTCCGGTCCGGTTTGTTGCTGCAGACGGAGCGAGGGGCTAAAAGTGGAGGCGCTGCTGGATGTTGTTACAGACGCAGCAGGTGGAGGAGCTAAAATTAGACCCAAACAAACACAAAGGAGAGGAAACTGGTTCTGGTTCTGGTTCTGGTTCTGGTTCTGGACCCGGTCCTGGTTCTGGTTCTGGTTCTTGACGGCTCGGCTGGAAAACGTAGATCTGTATTTCAGATCTAACAGAAATGTTTGTCCTGCTTTTTCTTTGAAGATATTAGTGAAAGTTTAAAGGTCAAAAGGTCAACCTCACATCACCCAAATCCAGAACTGGTGTCAAATGTTTGTGCAATAAAAATTTTGATTGTCATTTTAAAGATATTATAAAAAATGTTTCCAGAGGTCATCAGAGGTCAACCAAAATGTTGGCGTCAATCAACTCGCAGCTAAAATTTTGTTTGTGCTGCTTTTGTTTTAAACATATTGATGATGACCTCTGACCTCTGGAATCTGATCCTGAATCCAGGAAAGAATCTCTGAACATGCAGGAAGTAAACAGAAAATTAACAGGAAGTGAATGGGAATCAAACAGGAAGTGAGCAGGAATCAAACAGGAAGTTAGCAGGAATCAAACAGGAAGTTGTCATAAGTTTCTCATCGTTCTTCCTGTTTGTCCTGCAGAACATCGAGCTGAAGGTGGAGGTTGAGAGTCTGAAGAAGGATCTGCAGGAGAAGCAGGAGCTTCTGGACCGGGCGCTGTGAGTAGCCGACCCGCTTCACGTATTCCGCCCTCTAGATGCTCTTAAAGGGCCGGCGTCGGATTTATTCCAGCTGAGGAAAACCTTCAGACCAGATTGAATGTCTGCACAGAGAAGTTTTAAACCCGCTGCTTGTTGAACTGAAACTGATGGTGATCCTGTTTTACGCCAAATATTAAATCCTCAGTCTGGGTCACAGATTTGGGTTTTTTAGAAGTCTAGATGTCGCTGGGCTCAGGCACAGATGATGTCAGGATAAAAAAGGTTTTACTTACCTTAACACATAACCTCAGCTTGTCTCACTCGGTGCCTAACGCTCCGCAGCTGAACGAAAACACTCACTGCCTCCCCAACGCCACGTTCAAGGAACACACGTAAAACAGTTGCATTCAATGACATTTAGGAAATATGAGTACCAAGGATCAAGGCAGGAGACACAAAACCAAGTTCTGAAGGAATGAACAAACTACAATGAAGAATGAATTAACTTATTATAATAAACAAAGCAAATTGGGTGGGGTGAACTATAAACACTAAAATAAATAAATAAACTAATAAATAAACTCATAAAGTCGGTGTCTCACGCTGTTCTCGCTGGAGAATTTATAATTTATGAATTATAAATTTGTATTTTGTGATCAATTTAAATTTAAGGTTTTTTGCTTTTTAAACTAAATAAAGCAAATTGTGTCCCTTCAGCATGACTTTGACTGCTAAAGCATTTCAGTCTTTTTTACTTCCTGATATTAAATCGTGTTTGGAGGCAAAATGTCTCAGTTAATAACCACCAGAAATATCCATCTAAAAACAAAAAGCATGTTTTTAAATTTTCTCTTTAGAAATACAAGAGAATCTTTGATGTTTAGGAGCTGAAGTATTTCTGCCGCTTTGCTAAAACAGCAGCTGATGTTCTGACCCACTCAGATCCACAGCCGAGTTCCTGTCCAATCAGAATGAAGCAGAGCTGCAGCGCCGCCTGGTGGAGCGGCAGGACCAGGTCAGACACATGCAGGACTTCCTGGAGGACAAAGTTCAACTGCTGCAAAAGGTTCAGAGACTCTTCCTGATTGGCTGATCACCTAGAAACGCTCATCATAAACTGAACCTGAGCGTTGTGGTTGTGTCCAGGAGGCCGAGGCGGCCCGGAGCGAGGCCCGGCGCATGGCGACGCTGGCGGACGCCGAGGCCCAACGCTGCCTGGTTCTGCAGAGGGAGATGCTGGAGAAGATGGAGGAACACGGAGACTCGGTTGGAGTCCAGACGAGTCCGACTGGCGCAGACAGGTGACTGAAAACCTTTCCACTCTTCCTCTTCAACATAAACATCAGTTCACCACAGACTTCCTGTAGATCTGGTTCTGGGTGAGTTCTTCCCTCAGATCTCTGAGCTTCGCTCCACTTCCTGTTTCAGGCTGGTTGAGGATTTGGTGCAGCAGAAACAGTCGCTGAGTCTCCAGGTCGAAGAGCTCCAGGTCAAAGTTCATGACCTTTCATCCTCACTGGAGAACAGAGAACGAGACGCCGAGGTATTTTCACCCCATCTGTCTTTTTCTGACGTCTAGAGCAAAAATAAAACTTCGGACTGAAGATTTTAAACTAATGAAAAATGTAAAAATATTTAATAAAGTCTGTAAATAATGAATCAGATTTTAATCAGAATCTCTATCGACTAAATGAGCCAGTCCAGTGTCAGAGAGAAGCGGCTTCATCGCCGGTTGCTGTTAGCGAATGTAGCTTGTGCTTCAGATATACAGGTGTACCAGAAACATGCAATTACAAAAGTTCCAACTGGAACTTTTATATAAAAAAGTGTCATTAATCATACAATAAAAGGTTTTAATGCAATAAATCCATATAAATTAATTAATCAAAACTAATTAAACTAATGTTTGGCTGAAATAATTTTATTCTGCTGATTAAACACAACAAAAAAACAGCTTTAAGCTTTTAATGTGCAGTGGATTTCATTATTCTGTAATTAATGTGGCTTTAAGAATATTAAACAAACTTGATATGTATTTTAAAAAATTAAACATATTTAATAAGTTGAAACATATTTAACATTTATATTTTTCTGTAATTTATTGAACTTTTCTGGAGTTGGAGTTTGAACCCCTGAGGGAGATTTCATTCCTGAAAGTAAAAACAAAATAAATGTTAAATTAGAAACATTAAACCACCAGTTGTCTGAGCAGCTTCTACTGAATTGATGGTGGGATCCCACAGGGTCGTGTGTTTGGACCGCTGATCTTTTCTGTTTTGTCTCGGTTGGACTTTATCGAAATTACATCCAACATGGCCGCTAAATGTCCTCACATGTTTGATGAAACTAATCAGATGCTTTAGGGAAGTTAAAGTCAAAATGTTTCAGCCTGAAATCTTCCTGATCTTGACCAAAATGTTTGGAGTCATTCCTCTTCCTTCTGAAGGTAAAACCAGCCTCATAAAACGACACACTGTTGGTATTTACTGCTTTTACCGCACTAAATAAAAACTCCAGAAAACTCCTATAATGTTTATTTTTAAAATGAATTCCTGCTGTTTAATATTTTGTAGCGCCATCTGCTGGTGCACCAGGATAAACTCTGCTGTGCTTGATTAATCTCTGGCTTTTATGCACATTTTTATCTAAATAACCAGGATTTATTTTATTTTTCTGTTTTCTTTGCACCTTGCAGCAGACAGATATACTTTATAAAGTTTATTCAGTTTTTATAAATGTTAAATTAAAACTTTTGTTTGTAATGAAACGTAAACATTCGTCAGTAAATTAGTTTGTAATCGAGATCCGCTGACCGTTCGGAACAATGACCGTTTCCTGAGCAGCAGGAGGAGAAACCATGGCGACGGCTCGTCCGTCTCCGTCAGTCGGCCATGTTTGGCACTTCCCTCTGATTGGGATTAATTGATCTTTGATTGCGAGCCTCGTCCCAGACGATGGATGGTTGCCATGGCGTCCACGGCGGCTGCGGAAGGTGACGGATGTGGATCCGGCGGCGGTCCAGGAAAACAAACCCCACATGGCCGTAGATCTATCAACGTAGATGCTGCACGCTGTGACGGATGGAGACGTTTGGTTTATCTGTGAGGCGGTGAAACCAGATGCTCTGGTTGCCCCGGAAACGGGCTTGAACAGGTTAACGATGGTACGATTCTGTTGTGACTGAGTGTCACAGCAATAAGAGCCCCACAGAAACTGGTCTTCAGAAACATTCCCACTTGCTGCAGGTTTATTTAGGACACCAGTTTTTACCTTCAAGTTTATTAAAGCCAATTATCCTGAGAGTAAGGTCAGTTTTTAGTGGATGTTGAACATCATTGATTGGAATTTATTGTGACAAAATGATGATGTTAAGAAATTTATCACGATAAGTGATAATCGATACGATAAACTTCCACCCTTACAGTCAATATGGCTCTTTATGTTCTGCTAGGAACCTTTCATGTGGAAACAAAAATCCAAAACGGTTGAAAATGATTAATATCTATAAAAATAGAATAAAAGAAGAGCTTAATAGATTTATTTATGCAATATTTTTTAAACTTCTTTAGATTCTGAATCCTTACATTAGCGTTGCTGATGGCGGCACCATTTTCTGGGTCGAGTCGTTTCCATGTTTGGTTCTGGATGCTGTTCGGCTGGAACGGTTTTTGTCCATTTTTTAACTTTCAGGCAGTTATGATGCGTTACCATGGCAACAATGTGGGATATTTTTTTACAAATGATACCTGAACCCAGAGGAACTGAAAAGGAGGCTGAATGGGTGCAGAGCAGAAACAGGAAGTTCGAAGCGTCTCTTCTTTCCATCACAACGGAAATAGAAGATCTTTGGCAAACAAAATGGATGAACTTCAAGCCCAAAAGAACAACCCAGCCAGAGCTTTAAGGATCAGATCCCCTACTCCAACGTCTCTCTGTCCATAAAACCAGACACATCTAAAGAGGAGCGGCAAAAGCAAAGGAGGTGGATTAGCAGCGATGATGTCATCCAGAAAGTGTTGCTGTGGAGTAATGGATGTTAGCGTGTCGTAACGGTCAGGAGACTGACGTAAAGCCACAGAGGCCTGTTCAGAAACGTTGGTAGACTGACTGCTACTGCATGTTGTTTCTTCCCACCGTGTCAGTTACGGCAGAATTGAATTTCAGTTTGGGATGAACGAAGTAGCTTTAAGTTTGATGTGACCAGTCTTCCATCCGTCCATCACTGGTCCCAGTCTGTCTCCTCTCCCAGTGAAACATTTCAGCTTATTTTGAGGCGTACTGTCCCTTTAAGACAACAAGGTGAAAGCTGGAAGCTCTTCTCCAGAACTGCAGCAGGATATTCTGTCCTTCAAAACCAAATCCAGTCCAACCTGCACCAGAAAAGCCTGATGTTTTATTTCCAGTTTCTACCATCGGTTGCCACCGGTAACCAAAAGCTCTCAGGATACGTTTTATTTTCCTGGAGGAAGTGATTAATTTCCTGGTTGTAGGCAGACAGTGAGGTGAAGACCAGGACAGAGAAACCATATTCCTGTCAGACTCATTCAATTTCAAGAGGTCTCACTCCTCCACAAATTCCAGAGCAGAAAATAAAGGACAATCCTCTTTCTGATTCAGTAGCTTTTAGTCTGCCTCATTTTCTTTTCTTGGGGAATTTCAGGAAGCATTATTACGTTTAATGGGAGTGAGCAAAGTGTTTAATACACGGTGCTAAAATACTGCAACATATTTATTTAAATGGTATGAAGGACAAACGTCCATTAATATAAAAGTAAATAAATAAATATCAGTTTGTGGAAATATTGAATTTGACTCATGTTACACTTTTCTCTCAGTGAAAGTATTTTACATATATAAAACATTTTGGGAAAATAAAATGTTAATTTTGAATATTTAATCATTTAAAGAGGAAGACACGGTTGAATTTCTGCAAATATGCATAAATAATAAAAATAGTTGAGTTTCTCCATTTCTCTGAGCTGCATTCTCCGACCTGGCCGCACGGTGGCGTCACATCGGGGATTTTTGTAGTTTTTGGAGTGAAGCATCTTCCTTCGTACATATGATCTTTGGTTGCGGAGTGGCGCATCCTGCCTGACATAGAGGATCTTTGTGTTCCTCTCCTCGCCTCCTCGCAGTGAAAGCAGCGGTTCTGCCGTTAACTGAGACCGGAACCAGAACCGGGACCGTTAAAGACTCTGGAGAAGGAAAACCGGGATTTATTTTCCTTGTCACGGGGAAGATCAAAGGAGCCGCGCTTTCATTTGAAACCTTCCGGAAAAAAAAAAAAAAATCTCAGCCCAGGAGGAGAATCTGCGTGATTCACGATCCGCCTGCGGGATCCGGCGAGATTTGCGCAGCAGCCTCTTCTATCTGCATCTCCATCAGCCTGCGGGACTCTGCGGCGTCATTCATGATTTAAATCAGATTTAATTAGGACCTGAAGACCAGTCGTGACCTCTGACCCCTGCGGGATGCTGGACGCGGTGAGGATGAAGGAGGCCTGCCGAATCTGCGCGCGGGAACTGTGCGGGAACCAGCGGCGCTGGATCTTCCACCCCGCAGCCAAGCTGAGCCTGCAGGTGCTGCTGGCCCACGCCCTGGGCCGCGGGCTGGACCGGGACGGCCGCGGGGAGTTCGCCTGCTCCAAGTGCGCCTTCATGCTGGAGCGGATGTTCCGGTTCGACACGGTGGTGGCCCGGGTGGAGGCGCTGTCCCTGGAGCGCCTGCAGCGGCTGCTGCTGGAGAAGGAGCGGCTGCGGCTCTGCATCGCGGGGCTGTACCGCAGGAGCAACCCGGGGGAGGCCGGCGGGGAGGACCCAGACCTGGACGGCAGCTACTCGGACCTGATCCAGGACGACCTGGTGTTCTCCGGGTTCGAGTCCTGGGCGGATCGGGAGGACGCGGCGCCGGAGCAGCCGCTCCACCACTGCACCGGAGCCGAGGCCGGCCAGAAGACCCGCAGGTGCCGCGGCTGCGCGGCGCTGCGGGTCGCGGACTCGGACTACGAGGCGGTCTGCAAGGTTCCGAGAAGGTTCGGGCGCAGAAGCACCTCCTGCGGACCGTCGACCCGCTACTCCGCCTCCGCTCTGGGGGTGGAGGACCTGAGCAGAACCTCCGAGGCAACACCGGTCCCGATGGATGTTCCTGCAGCCGAGGCGGACAAACGGAGCCATAGCCCCGCTTCCTCCGTGGAGTCTCTGGAGCTCCACAGAACCAAGGAGGAACCGGACCCGAACCCGGAGGAGGCGGGCCCCTTCTGGAGAAAACCCCAGACTGGGAGCTCCCTGTCCGGGGCGGAGGTGCTGCTGGGCCTCCTGCGGGGCTGGGAGTACCGGCCGGTGACCCCGCCCAGGGGCAGCAAGCTCCCGGTTCTGGTCAAAGGCAAATTGGATCCGAGCCTGTCCTCCCACCCGGCCGTCCCGGAGGTGGTGGTGCTGTGTCCGGAGGAGGAGCTGCAGGCGGAGCTGGAGGAGCAGTGGCTGGATGATTACCTCCAGTGCGGCCCGTTCCGCCTCCAGCAGGTAGATGGAGACCAGGAGACCCTGACCCCTGACCCCTGATCCGGCGGCGCAGTGGCGGGAAAAGTGGCCATGCGCCATAGGGGCGCCGCCTGCAGAGGGCGCCACATGTTGGGGAACATCTGTTATAAGGTGTCATATAGTTGACTAAAAAAGAAGCAACAGGTTTTTGTATAATGATCCGATATCGCTACAAAATATTTCGATAAAACTTTACGTCCATGATGTCGGCCATCCATAATCAGGACTGAGCAAAGTTTTGTCAAGTGGGCAAAAAATAAAAATAACTAAAATCAAGCAAATAAAGTAGCTAATGTTGTATGTTTAGGAAAGGAAAGAAAACATTTCACACATTTAATATTTAAAGCACATTTATTTCCAGTTATAAGAGCAGAATTTCAAGATTCTTGCTAATATTTAACCATCTTAAATAAATTTATTGATTTGGGTTCAGCGAAGTCGGCTTTTCAGTAAAAGTTTCTGCATAAAGGAAGTTAAATAAAACGGTAAATACTTTCTATTTAACATATTCAATCATAAGAAAATTATAATAAATTTATAAAAAGTAAATCTGCATCAACCATCTTTAATGGACGGCATCAATTTGTATCAGTCTCAAACTTCAGTTGGGGGCCACAAACGGCCCCCGGGCCTCATGTTGGACATCCCTGCTCTGGATGTAAAAGTCAGCCGTGGAACGGGGATTTTCCTGTTGCTCCTCCATTACCGTATCCTAGCAAGCTCTGCGTCGCCTTGGCAACAGTCTCCACGCAGCGGCCTTCATAACTCCCACTGTGATGTAAATGACGCTCCCAGTTTACCCAGCGCAGCGAGGAATCGTCGACCGCTGCTGGACCAAAGGAAGGAGGAAAAGAGCTGCTCCCAGATCAGTTTCCATGGGAACACATGGAAATCCAACCAGTGTCCAGAGGAGAAGGAATATAAAACCAGTTAGGATCCAGAATCAGGAAAACGAGCAGCTAAAGCAGGCTGGCCAGAAAATCATTTTAACACTAAAATCACCAAAATGCTGCTTCCTTTACCTGCTCAACAACAAACAAACCATGAACTGTTTTAATGTAAAAAATCAGATTTTGTTTTTGTAGAATCATAAATTAAAACTTCAAATTGTTTTTACACAATTTACAAAGTAAAAACATATTTTAAAAAAAAGCTCCAGTTTGATTTCTAAGAAGAAAACAAAAACATGTTTCACATTTTCTGGGCGGTAAAAACATCTTCATTTACAAACCTTTTCTGTTTTCAGCTGCATTTTATCAGCTTCATGTTTCTAACCGAGCAAAGCAGAACCAGAATCTGACTCCTAAAAGCAGGAAGCTACAGAAACCACTTCCTGCAATGACATCACAGTCGACTTTCGCTTCGTCCTTCAGAACCAGCAGCGCCGCGTCCTCCATGTTGGAATTTAATTTCGCTGTGCTCACGTAAAACTGTGATGTAAATGACGTTCGATCAGAAGCAACCAGCTCTGGTCGTATCAGTCGCAAGCAAAGTTAAAAAGCAAAGTTTGCTTTTCAAAAGTCAAACTTTGTAAAAGTGAAAATGAGATTCAGTCAGAAAAAGCCTGACTTCCTGTGAGTCGTTTCTGGGATTTTACCAGATTTATGTTCCTGATGGGTCATGCTGTTCCTGTTTTCCTGACGCGTTTCCTGTTTTCCTGACGCGTTTCCTGTTTTTCCTGACGCGTTTCCTGTTTTCCTGACGCGTTTCCTGTTTTCCTGACGCGTTTCCTGTTTTCCTGACGCGTTTCCTGTTTTCCTGACGCGTTTCCTGTTTTTCCTGACGCGTTTCCTGTTTTCCTGACGCGTTTCCTGTTTTCCTGACGCGTTTCCTGTTTTCCTGATGCGTTTTCCAGCGGCTGATCGGTGAGCAGCAGGATCAGCTCAGTCGGTACCAGAGCGCCGCGGGTCAGTGTGTGGGAGAGCTACAGCAGGCCCAGAACCAGGTCCGATCGCTGCAGGTCAACATCAGAGAGAGCGAGGCTCGGAACCAGGTACCAGACCCGGCTCCCGGTCCGGAACCGGCTCCCGGTCCGGTCCGGTCCGAGATGCCGAAGATGTTTCTGTCTGGTCTGCAGAAGCTGCAGGAGCGTCTGGCGGCCATGGAGCTGCAGCTGCGCTCGGCGCAGGATGAGGCGCAGCAGCAGGAGAGACTCATCCAGAACCTGACGGACGGCGTCGGCACCAAGGAGACGGAGGTGAGACCAGCATGACGCAGCGCATGCAAAGTGCTGGTGGCTAACAGCTAGCATTGCTGCTAGCTGTTATTAACATAACGTGCTGTAACAGACTGAATTTTCTGAACTTTGTGTGGAAATGTGTGTTGTTGCTATGGCAACAGGCCTGCGTGTAGCGTAGCCGACACAGTTTGTTTGTTGTTCAGAGTGTTATTCATGCGCTGAATGAATAACATCTCCGGGTTTATTTGTTGCAGGTTTCTGATCTGAGCCGAGCCTTGGAGGAGCAGAACCAGACGCTGCGTTCCCTCAGGGACGTCGCTAACCGCAGCCAGGTTTGTGCCGTTTCCATGAACCACAGAGTTACTTTAAAATCACAAAAAAACATCAGTGAATTTCATAAAAACTCACGTTTTGATGGGAAGCTTCTGCGCTAAGATGACATCGTTTTTCAGCTGTATGGGAATAAAATTTCACAGAACTGTAAAGGAAAGATTTATTTTCACATCACGAATCACATGATGAACATCCGGCTGTTACTACTGGAGGAAGCGACAAAGAAGACGACAGGAAGTGGTCTTTGTGGTTTGTTGTTGTTTCTTCCAGTGCGGTTCAGAGCATCACAGTTCATAAAAAGTTTAGCTTCATTCCAACAGGAAGAAACTTTAAGGCTAATTTAAAATGGCCGACTATAGTTTCCCACGCCGCTCCAAGTGGGCGGGGCTTGTTGCTCTGACTCAGGCGCCGACAGATGATGAGCGCTGGCGTCACCATGGCTGAGTTCTGAATGTATCTCATGTTTATTTTATGTAAACAGAAAATATTTACGGTCAGAAACCAGAGCAGAAATATTTGGTGTAATTTTCAGTTTTTCACATGTGATCTGTAAAAACGCCACAGCTGCATAATTTAATTTTTTGACGTTAGCAGAACGCAGACATGCATTTGTACAGTGCAGCTAACTGACCCGCCGCCCCTCCCCAACCCGTAGCTGTCCGGTACCGAGGCGGCTCCGGGTCAGGGCGAGGTTCTGGCCCTGCAGGCGGCGCTGTTCCAGGCTCAGCTGGAGCTGCAGGCGGCCCAGCGCGCTCAGCGCCGGGCGGACCGCGCTCAGGAGGATCAGAACCGGGCCCTGGAGAGACTGGAGAGGGACCTGCAGGGGGCGCTGCAGCACCGCAGGGAGACGGAGCGACACAACCGGGTCAGCGGACCGGCCGACTGGCCCGGCCGGACGCCGGCGCCTCCAGCAGAGGTTCTGACTGGTTTCTGTGTCCAGGAGCTGCAGCTGATTCTGCAGACGGTCCGGTCCGACCTGCAGGCGAGGGAGGAGCAGCTGAGCGAGGGCGATCAAGAGAAACGGAGGGAGAGGGAGGAGAGAGAGCGCAGCGTCGCAGAGCTGAGGGCCGACCTGCAGCTGAAGGAGCAGCTGCTTCAGGTCAGAGGTCAAACTGCAGCAGCAGAGCGGAGTCCCTCAGGGAAAAATGACATCATGAGGAAAAGATATTATCAAGATTTATTTCATTCATTTCAATGTGTATTTATTAAAATATGAATAATTCCTTGTACTTTTATTTTTTTTGCTTTAACATTTAAGTTTTAAAAAATTTAGTAAACATATGAAATTTTCTCTTCACTCCGTATTGATGTATTTCTCTCATGAAGGCGTTTCCTTTCATTTTCTATATTTTATTCTTCTAGATTAATATAAAATTCTCTGTAAACACAGTTTCTCCTCCTTCTGTTATTAAATTAACGTATTAATTTTGTCTGTGCTGCAGGAATACGGTGAGATGTTGAAGGAACCGAAGGAGAACAGAGACGCTCTGCTGCAGAAACTTCGGCAGCGAATAACGGAGAGAGACCGAGCGCTGGCGGTGAAAGCAGATCCTCCGATTTATCTTTACATCATTATTAGCTGAAACTAAAACCTGACCCTGTCCTGCTGGTCCCGCCTCCCTGCAGCGAGCCGTTGACCAGAAGTTTCGCTCGGCGGAGCAGCGAGACGCGGCGAGTCGGCAGCTGCAGCTGCTGCTGCGGGAGAAGGAGCGAGACCTGGAGAGGCAGCGCCGCGTTCTGGCCAACAACGAGGAAACCATCGCTGTGAGTGTTCGCTCCCCGCCGCGGCTCCTCGCCGGCTCCCCTCTCACTCTGTGTGTCTGACCCAGAGCCTGGAGGCGCTGCTGAGGGGGAAGGAGCTGCAGCTGCAGCAGCTGGCCGACGCCTGGACCGGCGCCCGGCGGCAGCAGCGGGACGCCGACGAGCGGACCAGTCAAATCCTGAGGGAGAGAGACGGCGTCGTTGAGCAGCTGCAGGCGGCGCTGCTCGCTCGCACGCAGGAGAACCAGGTGATTTAAACGTTCCTGGAATTCGGTTTAAATGATCCCACTGCAACGATTCTGTCACTGACATGGTTCTGGTTCCAGAACCGGTTCTGTTCACGCCGCGTCTGTCACCAGAACCAACGATGCAGGACGATAAATCGTCCCAGAAGTTATCACGATAAACAATAATGTTGTTTTGAGACCATTTTCAGCTGATATGATGCTAATAATGAAGCTAGAACAGATTCTCAAAGATCAATAAACATTAAAATTAATGAATATTAAACACTGGAACTTTAAAACACTTCAAATATCCAAAGTAAATAAAACAAACTGCTTAGAACAGGTTAGCTTCTCTTGTCTAAGTGAAGGAAAGCAAAACAAAGTTAGCCAAGTCCAGCTACATGAAGCTAACAGGCTACATATATCTATATGTATATATATCATATTTTTTTCCCTGTTTCCTGCAGGACCTGCTCTGCTCTCTGCTGCCTCAGGTCCAGTCGGCGCCGGGTCAGGTTCTGGAGGAGCTGAAGCTCCGCCTCCATCTGAAAGACCGCCTCTTCCAGGAAGTGATGTCAGACCGGACCCGGCAGGCCCGGGAGCACCAGGAGCAGGTCCAGGATCTGCTCAGAACCGTCAGCGCCAGGGACCAGTACATCCAGGTACAGCCGGACCTTTAAACAGAGTGGCCAAACTGGAGGCCCAGGGGCCAGATCTGGCCCGCCGAAGCTTCTCATGTGGCCAGAAAAACACAAATACTTCAAGATTACAGCTGTTAAAAATTATTTTAAAAATCAAATCAAAGCAGTTTCACCTGCTTGCTGCCAAATCACATCAATCAGCAGAAAATCAACAAAATGAGTTTATTCCACAAAACTGTCACAAACATTGGATTTAAGTGATGCTAACTCCCACCTGCAGGTGGCAGTATTTCCTACTGGATGTCAGGTTGCAGTTTGTGATGATGTCGAGGAACAAAAGTCACTTTTTCTGTGAAACGATAGAAAATATTGCAAACTTTCCTGGGAATATTTCAAAAATCTCCAAACCAAGCCTGAAATCCATCAGAGTGAAAACAGTTTCAGTAATAATTTGTTTTAAGACGTGAGTTTGACGCTTCAGAGGTTTCGGACTCTGACACGCTGCCGACTCCCTCAGGACTCAGCGGCCCGACTCACTGAGGTTCTGGAAGAGCAGACCTGCAGAGTCCAGGAGCTGCGGCGGCAGCTGGGCTCCGGGTCGCAGCCGGATGCGGCTGCAGCGCTGCAGAAGGAGCTGCAGCAGGAGCTGCGCCTGGCACTGAAGAGGGAGGAGCAGAACCAGGAGGAGACGAGGAGTCGGGCCGAGCAGCTGGACCATCTGAGCCGCAGTCTGAGCCTGAAGGAGGAGATCATCAGGGTGAGACACTGCAGCTAGCAGGGCTAGCAGGGCTAGCGGCTAGCAGCTAGCATGTTCTGCTGCAGAACATATTGCTAAATAAAGGAAGTCATCATCTGATATTTTCTTGGGGGATCTCTAGCTCCCTCTAGCGGTGCTGCTGCTGTTCTGCTGGTTCTGGTCCTGGTGTTCATGTTCTGCTGGTTCTGGTTTGGTTCTGCCCTGCAGGACCTTCAGAGGAAGATGGCGGACCCGTCGGACCTTCCTCTGGTGGAGCGGCTGACCCTGGAGGTCCAGGAGCTGAGGGAGGTTCTGGTCCGGCAGCCTGAGTTTGGAGGTGGGCATCAGAGAAGCCGGTACCTGTAGTTCCCCTCCGCGCCGCCGGGGGCGCTGTTACCATGGTGACGGGTCGGAGCGACCAGCGGCTGCTTGATCTGCAATACTAACCTGAAAACTTTCTGAATGTTTGTAAAATAAAATGAAAGTTATAAACTGTGTTTACATCCAGGATAAGATACAGAAACAAACATTTATAGTGAAAAAAAATTATATTTTATTTCCATATATTTTTATTTTCAGTAAATAAAAATTCTTTATCACACTTACTGTTTTTATGCTTAAATTATAATAACTATGCTTCATTTTGGCATCATCAGTTTGTGTAAGTACAGTTGTTAAATACTATTAATAAGCTCATAATTCAGTTTTAGTGACTAACAGCATGTTCAGACTTTGGGTTTCTGTGTTGAAATGATAAGGAAATCTAACCAGCTGCTTTTTTCCAGTGTTTCTTGGACTGATTAATGGGATGTTTTATCGTTATTTATTTTATGTGTGTGTGTGTGTGTGTGTCACGCTGCCTGCAGCAGTAACTGCCGCTGTTTTCCTGCCTGGAGCTTCGATAATAAATAATAAAGCTGCAGATTTTGCATCGTGTGTTTGTGATTTTAAACTGTTGACTCCAGATTCCTCCTCTCAGAAACACAAACAGCAACTCTTCCCTCTAGTTAAATACATTTAATTTTACATGAAGTAAAACATCAAAACTCATATTTTTGTCTGAAGCAAATGTGATTATTGAGCAACAGCAGTAAACAAACGAAGGCGTCATTTGAACCTTTCTTGGCTGCATCCAGGTGAGTTAATTCACTGGTAAAATGCTAAATTGATCCACAAAAACATAAATAACTCACAAACTTCAACATAAATTATTCAGTTTTTCTGAATAATCAGGAAGTTCAGTTTTGCTTTGGATCCATTTATCTTCAGACTAAAACTGATTTTCCCTTCACTGGTCATCAGGAAAATTAAAATGTTCACTAAATCAGGAGCTGTTAGCTTAAATCAGGCGTGTTGGAAACATGCAGGTCAAAGGTCACTCATTTTCCTCAGATTTAAAGTCAGGGTTCAACAGTAAATCAGTTTTTTTTACCCCAGATTCTCCTGCAACATGTTGAATGAGCATTTCCTGGAAGTTCCTCTGGGTTTTCCAGGTTTTTCAGTCTAACTGTCAGGAAGCCACAGCTGAAATTTTCCTGCTTTCTCTGCATCTGTTCTCCCTGCAGAGCTGAGCGGTGAGGACGAAGACGAGGCAGATGAAGATGTGAAGAGAGCGTTCACTGCTGATGATGAGGAGGAGGAGGAGTGTGCTACCCGGGTAAGAACTCCAGCAGCAGTCGCTAGCTAACGTTAGCGCACTTAGCTCCCCTAACTCAGTGGTTCCCATAGATTTCCCGGCCGCCTGTGGGTTACAATAAAATCCCCCTAAATAAGAAAAAACAATCATCTGGGCTCATCGCTCAACCAACATAAACCTATAAACACATATTTTATTTTCAAACTCCACTGAAGTTTATTTCACACTTCAGGTTTCAACAAAACTACAAACCATCTTTACAGTGAAACACTTTCATGTAACAGTTTTTCCATTCATACTGCTTCCTGCCCCCCTGCAGTGGCACTGCGCTCCCCCTAGGGGGCGCGCCCCACACTTTGGGAACCACTGCCCTAAAGTAACTTTTCTGGATAAATTATAAAGTGCTGATTTACTCGAATGTTTTGTAAAATATTGACCTGGTACAGCGGTTTAGCGTTAGCTTCAGCTAAATACTGTGTTGATGTAGCGCTTTAGCTTTAGCAGATCTAGTGAATGGTTAGTATTTCAGGATTATTGCAGATACTTTTTAGACAGCGGTGCCTAATTATTAATAATCTCCTGGTTGCCGTTAACAGTTGCAGTGAGATTTTGCTCTTTGCTTCCTAACAGGGTCGGCAGCTGGACGCCGAAGGGTTGATGGAGGTCAAGCAGCTGGTGGAGCAGAAGCAGGTGGTGGAGAGAGAGCTGGGGGAGCTGAAGGCTCAGCTGGAGAAGGCCGGCTTCTCCTCGCTGTCCCAGATGAGGTAAGGCGCCGAGCAGCGGGTCCAGGTACCGACCCGGCGGCTCCAGGAATCGCTAGCAGGTTAGCTTGGTGATTCTCAGCTGCGCTAGTTAACCGTTTGACTCTTAAAGGAGAGCTTTGTTCAGCCTGCGATCAGAGAACGAAGACTTGAAGCTCCAGCTGGCTGGCGGCAGGCAGGCTGCGGAGGAAGAGGAGGAGCTGGATGTGACTGTGGAGGAGGAAGAGGAGAGCTCTGGGATGTGGGAAGGTTGGGATGGAGATCTGTCTGACGTCAGGACTCAGAGCCATGACGACCAGAAGACAGAGCAGGGCGACAGAGTGGAGACGCTCACCGGCTCCTCACAGGTAGGACCAGAATACCATCACCATGGCAACCAGTGGCTTTAACGGGCCGGCATCATGTTTTATAGCACCATAAAGAAACTCTGTTAACTGCAGTTATGAAAATGATAAATGCATCACATTTTTACCAAATATATTATTATAGAAATTTTCCATCTCCAGTTTGAACAAACGTCTTTTATTTACTGCAGTAACTTCAAACTATAAACCCAGTTTGGGAGAAATGAAAAACTAAATAAAAAGCTCAATGACCAAAAATAACACAAACACAGTTTCTCAATACAGCAATGGAAAAATGAGCATTATCATACATATTGGAGACAAAATGTTTCTTCCTGATTTACCACCTTGAAATTGGGTCTCTGTCACTTTAAGAAGCGCCTGCTCTTTCTGAAGCTCCGCCTCCAGGAAGTCATCCCAACATGGCTCCTCTATTAACCCTAATAATGAGCTCAGCAGCTGTTTGCTAATTGCTGAGTGGGGGAGGAGCTTCACCTCGAAGGCGGGGCCAGGTCCCCCCCGGCGGTTTAACAGCTGAATGGTTGCCATGGAGATGAAAGGATTTCTCAAACATTAATGAATCAAAACAAAATTGCAGAAAGATACAAAAAAGACATTTTAGAAGATCCTGCCCCTTTAAGGAGCCAGTAAAGATACTGGAACTGGTTCCTGCGTTTTCAAGTGAATCAGTTTCTCCAACCTGGAAGGTTCTGGTTAAACTATCAGATCTACAGAAAACATCCTCAGCTGATCTGTTTGGCTGATATGAGAGGAAGGACAGCAGCCATGTTGTTTCTCCCCCTGCCTGTATCCAGGACGACGAGCCGTCCAATCAGCAGCGGCGGCCGGACGCTTCGCCCTCAGCGGCGTGTGGGAAGACGGTCCGTCTGCAGCTGAAGAGCCGGGAGCTGCAGGAGAGGCTGATGGTGTCGGAGGCCACAGTGCAGGCTCAGGCTGAGCAGCTGCAGGACTACAGAGAGCTGCTGGGTGAGCGCAGCCGCATCAGGGCGCGGCCGCATCAGGCTGCAGCGCAGTCAGGCCGCAGCGCAGTCAGGCTGCAGCGCAGTCAGGCCGCAGCCGCATCAGGCCGCAGCCACATCAGGCCGCAGCGCAGTCAGGCCGCAGCCGCATCAGGCCGCAGCCACATCAGGCCGCAGCCGCATCAGGCCGCAGCGCAGTCAGGCCGCAGCGCAGTCAGGCTGCAGCGCAGTCAGGTGACCCGTTTGTTCCTGTGCAGCAGAAACAGCCGTGCAGCAGGACAGCAAGCTGGTCCAGGTGGACCTGCAGGACCTGGGCTATGAGACCTGCGGCCGCAGCGAGAACGAGGCTGACAGGGAGGAGGCCAGCAGCCCAGGTAGGACTGGGGGTCACTGGGGTCACAGAATCAGGCCTAACCCCCTCAGCTTTTCTTGTAGTACACTCAAACACACAGCAGAGGGCAGCAGAGGGCCTCGTCTTTAACCAGAGCTTCAGACCTGTTTTTATGATAAATGATCAGATTTAGCATAAACAGCCTAACTAGTTATGATAACTAACTAGTCAAGCAGTTAATTTGACTGAACCGAACCGAAAGCTTAACTGGGAATCACTGAATAATCCACAGCTGCTTCAAAATGTTCAATACAGATGATTATGAATCCATTCTGGAAGATGTTGATGTGAAGATAATCTGTAATCTGAACTGTGATTCTTCCATAAGACGCCATCATGTTGACGCTCTGCTGCTGCGTGTTTCAGAGTTTGACGACCTGGAGATGTGCACGTCTCTGGACCTGGGCTCTCAGTGGTGGCCCGGCGGCGCTCAGCCCGGCGGCGCTCAGCCCGGCGGCGCTCAGCCCGGCGGTTACCCCGGCGACGTGCCGTCGCTGCGGCGCCTGGTGGAGGACCTGCGCTCGCAGCTGTGCCGCTCTCAGGCAGTGATCCGCGGGCTGCAGGGCCGCCTGCGCCGCCTCTCCGCCTCCGGCGAGGTCGGCCGCTCCCCGCGGGCGGAGGACGACGAGGGCTGGCAGTCGTCTGACGGAGCCTCGCAGCGTCACCATGACAACGGCCTTCAGGAGCTGACGTCCAGAGTGGACGCCCTGGAGGACCAGCTGAGGAAAGGAGGCAGGAGGGAGGAAGGAAACTCTGCAAACTGGCCGAGGTTCGTCCAACTCATAGAAACGTGATGAAATCAGCTGATTGATAATGAAATCTGGGAAAAACATCAGATTATCCAGACATCCGTTTTCTTGCTGCCTCTCCAGCTGCCAGCGGGCGAGATGCGGGGTCAGCCTGGACACGCCAGTCCATCACACACATCAGATTATATTCAGGATAAATCAATAAAAAAGATCTGAATTAAAACAGATTGTTAGTGAGATAGAACCAAGATGAAATCAGCATGAAACCAGAAGAAAATGAAAATACAATCACACAGAAAACACATTAAATGCTGGATTAAAAATTACATAACAAAATGGAAGCAGAAAATATCTGGATTAAATCTGGGATAAAATCTGCTGAAATCTGGAAACCGTGACGATACATTTTAGCAAGAAGAAATCAACTAAAGAGAAACAATAAAGTCAGGACTGTGGAGAACACACGTCTGCTAATCTGCTACTGCACTGATAAATCCTGGTTCAGCGCTAACACTATTAGCATTGCTGGAAGTAATGTTTATTATTAGTGTTTAGCGTTAGCTGAAGCTAATGCTTATGATTACGGTTAGCTAAGCTAATATGAATGATTAAGCCTTTAGCTTCACTAGCGTTCTCGTTAGCGGTGCGGCTCAGTGGATCAGGATGAATCCAAACAGAAACTAATTAAACCAAATAACAGAACGAAAAGCAAACCAGGATAAAGTCGATGATCTGTTACTTTAATCCCTTTGTTTTCCAGCTCAGTCGTTGATTAGCTCCATCAGGTCACGCTAACCAGGCGTAGCAGCCCGGTGTCAGTCTGAGGAGAACCCGTCCTTCTGAACGTTGTGAACCTGCAGCTAACGACCGTTTTGGTTTTCCTGCAGGAAGTTGGACTCTCTGCTGAAAGCTCAGGCCAGAGAGCTGTCGCTGCTGCGCCAGCGGCTGCGTGAGGGCCGCGCCGCCTGCGGCCTCCTGCGCCGCCAGCTGGCCGACGCCACCCGGGCCTTCGAGGAGCTGCTGCGCGCCAACGACGTCGACTACTACACGGGCCAGAGCTTCAGGGAGCAGCTGGCCCAGAGCGCCGCCCTGGCCCAGCGGGTCGGCGCCAGGATCGGCGGAGGTGAGTGGATCCGGGTCCCGAGGAGCTCAGAACCAAACGGACCCTCGCTGACTCCTCCTGCCGTTTCCAACAGGAGATCCGTCTGAAGACCCAGAGGAGACGACGGAGCTGCTCGCCGTCCGGTCAGAACTCTCTGCTTCCTGTTTGGGTTTCTGCCGGGAATCGATGTTTTCAGTGGAAACTATCGGGAGGTCGTTTCCTCCTGAGGGCAGAACCGATCCGGGTCGGCTGGTTAAAAACAGACCTGATGGATTCACCAGATAGAAATCCATGTCTGAGCTCCCGAAGCGGTTCTGCTGCTCATAGAACCTGTTTGGACCCGTCTTCTTCTATTGCAGAGATCACACTTCATGTTGGACCAGATGACGGCTGGACAAGAACCAGAACCGTCCAGCCGGTCCGTCACATGGCTGAGCAGAGGTTCTGGAGGTTATCGACTGTTTCTCTGCTTTTTAATATAAAGAAACATTTTAAATCAGATTTAGTGACACAAACTATTTATTTATTCTGTGCATCATGAATCCCGACAGAAACCTGAAACACAACTCTAGATTGAAATATTGTTTTAATCAATAATCTATTAATATTTAATTTTCCTTGTTTCCCTGCTAATAGGGAAGCTAACTTTGTATCTTAGCACACGTAGTTTTCCCTAAATGAATTTTCCAGAAATCGAATTGATTACAGAATCAATTAAACATCCGTGTTGAAGTTTTTATTAGTTAGATGTTTATATTCATGCTCTTATTTTGAAGTGGCCATTGTTAGTTCAATTTCCTTTCCTCACATTTTTTCTCTTTTTCCCAATAATTTTATTTCACACAAAAACAAAGAGGAACAAAATAAAACAAATATGAATAAAACATTTAAGGGCGTCAGAAAATGTAAATGTTGAATTATAATCTTCAAATTAAATTGTTGCCCAGTGGTTGTAGGGGAGATAGTTGAACTGAAGTTGACACTTTAGTACTTTAGCATTAGCTCCAGCTAAATGT
>CAEFZY010032087.1:0-28244 GCA_903066815.1 Brachyrhaphis roseni
CCTTATTTCTGTCGTATGTTTTATCGTGTGACACTACGGAGTTGTCAGAACGCTGGTTTGTAATCTATTAATAAAGTTTGACTGACCTATCTGACTGTTTTGTTGACATTCCCTTTAGCGCAGCTCCTTCTAATAGATGCATAATGTAACCCCAGCCTCTACTGTAGCGTCTATTCTATGCGCCTTGTAAAGCGGTGAGCCTTATATATGGAAAACGTTTTTGAAATAGGCCATTCATTGAAGGTGCGCCTTATAATGCAGTGCACCTTATAGTGCGGAAAATAAGGCATATGAAAGCACCATTATGCAGCAGTAAATGTAAAGATGCTTTCCAGCCTTTCATAGTGGAACTGGAGTAACTGCTCTAACTGCTGAATGAACCTCTTTGAAGTTCATTTCATCTACAGGATTGGTATTTTTATTCATAATTTGCTGCTATGACACTGGATTCGTTCCTTCAGCGGTGGCAAGGCTGCCTGGCTCACATGCATCAGTTATTTCTATTTGGTCTGATCCATATACAACAGATATTTCAAAAGCCTTTTGGTTGATCGTCATCATATTTAGCAAACTGGAGCGAGGTAGCATGGCAAATTTTGGAAAGCAACCCTTAAATTCAAAGCATAGCTGCTGTGAAAAGATGAGGCTCCAGAACACCAAAATTCAATATGATACTATAATTATTAAAATTTTGCCAAAAGCTAATCCTGAGTCTACATTTTCTTTTAAAGCCACTGAAACTAAAATGACTGAAAGAGCTGATAAATTACTGTAGAAACTCGGTGTGTCAGTGTCATTTTTGATTGTTTGCTGGCTCAATAAATCCTCAGGGATGGTGATGCGCCTCATACATCTCTTTACATGCCAACTAAGTTATAGCCAAGTCCACCAGCTGCACACAGATAAATAACTGAGCTGGCCCACTAGCATGTGAGATGAGGCAGAAACATAGTGCTGACAGAGCTGCTGGCTGAACTCTGAGCTCTGCTGGAGGTTGGACAGTGAAATGTACTGCTGTCATATAGACACACAGAGAGGGTAAAAGGTTTGGTCAGGTCTAATCTTTCCACTGGATGTCAGCACATTAGGCCCCATCCGGCTAAGATTCAAGAGGGGAAGGAAAGAAACAAACGAGGCTCATGTGACGTCTTAGGACTTAGATATAACATTCGCCACATTGACGTCATACTAGAAAATGAGGCTATAAGACTCCACCTTTTACTGCACACCAGGGCATCTGGCTAGGGTGCCAATGGCTACTTAAACTTGGCCTTCAATGTGTGTAGAGACTGCAGTGCTTTGTCACAGATAAGATCTGTGGCCAACACTGCAGCAGCTCAGTAGAAGAGCAGATAGGAAACTGAAGGAAGGAAAAAAGGACAGGCTAAGCTTTGCTTAATTTGAAACATTAATATTCACGTTTTCTTAGTGGCTTTAGATGCAAGTTGAAATAATCTGCTAAACTGGAGTATATGCAGAAATGAGTCCAACTGGATCAACATATACAGCGTGAGTCCCAGAACAAAATGACTGAAGGATGTAGTGAATAAAATGGCTATAAATCAGAATCACCACTTGTATGTCCCCTGTGCCACTCTGTGTGATGTGTTAGCTTAAGGGTTTCTGTCACTTTATCCGGTACAATACAATACACAGGTTTCAGGAGAAACACAATTCAGAATGACTTGCTTGAGGCTAAAGGTAACCGTTGTTTGACTTGGATATTTCTGGACTGTGGCTCAAAGCTCTGACTGTGTAAGAGAAAAGCTAGAAAGTGTTGTGCTGAGAAACACTAAAGGAAAACCATGAAGCATCTTTCACCACCTTAGATATCAAAAGTCAACATTTACTGATGCATACTGGTGCATGGTAATAAATTGGGATCAAAAGAGACCACTGTTTGAAAGTGAACAGATTGGTGTGTGTGTAGGATAAATTGATGCATTCGCTCTCCACCTCTAATCCCTGGGGTGAATGGATAGCAGGTGCTATGCTAATAACTCTTGAGTACTCAGGGAGCACATTTTGAAAAATGGCTCCTTATGTGGAACACTTATCAACAAATTTTATTTGCTTGAGAAAGTGAAGCGTCTTATCACAAAGAAGAGCAAACAAAATGAGCCGAACAGCTATATAGAAAATCCAGCCTCTAATTAGTTTAAAGAGGAGACGCAGAAAGAAAGAGTTAGCTTTGACACAGAGAAAAACAGACAGAAAGGTTAGAGAAAGACATAACATTAAACCAAACACTGTGTGTAAAAACAGTGCCATGAAAGGTTCTTCAGCCTTGCAGATTTTCTCTTTTTTTGCATTTGTTTCATATCATCAAACACATTTTAACATCAAATAACCCGAGCAAATACAAATCATATTGTTCAAAAGATCATTTCATTTATTAATGTAACAAAGCTATAATGCATAATGACTGTGGAAAAAGTAAGTTAATTACAGTTTTAGCAGCAAAAACAGCAATCAAGTGTTTGCAGCAATTGGAATTACTTTTTTTTTTTACATCACTATGGATAAATTTTGACAAATTTTTCAGACAATTGTGGAGGGTTTTCAAGTTCCCATCTGATCCATCAGACAGTCACACGACCACCATCCTTCTTGACTTTCCAAAATTCAGATTTACCCCAAATGTGATGGGACACACACTCAAATCAATCTCCACTTCTTTCTCATCAATTCATAGAATAGTTCACCTAAAGTCTCGGGGATTATCAAAATATTTTTTGGTCTTCATGTTTTTTGTGGTCAGAAGTAGTTTTAACCTGGGAACTCCGAGACAGCTGACATGTTAGCCAAGCTTCTTTCTTATTGTTGAGTTATGAACACCGACTTCAAATTAGGTAAATGACACAATCTGAGATGTTTCTTTTTTCGCTTTGTCTTGCGCTGTCTGTGATTTCATATGTAATTTGTGTTTTTTCTCTTGTCTATTCTGCATTGTGTTGGATTCTATGATTGTGTTACAGCACCTCGGTCCTCGTGGTGTATGAAGTGCTTTATAAATAAAGTTGGTATGGTATGGTAAATGTATTCTGCTAGCACACTAAGATATTGTTTGGGGTTCTATTGTGCTCTTTTAGATGAGTTGATGTGCTCAGAGTTTTCTTCATTTAAGGTTTACAGGAGTCCCAAATCCTCAAATTATGCAGGTAAGGCAGTAATCAGGTCTTACAGAGGTGATCAGGTAATTTTCTGAAGACATTTGTATTTACTAAGATTATCTTTGTCTAACTTTAAATATGTTTGATGATCAAAAACATAACAAATCTGGAAGTGGAAAATGTGTTTTCCAGACCCATGTGCACATATTTAAAAAAAATAAATAAATAAAGCTGTCATGATCAAAATGGTTTTCTGGAAGCTTCCTGTAGAATCAGAAAAGGTCAGTATGACATGAGTCGATGTAAAAAGAGGCTTGTTTTCCATCCAAACTCCACCAGAGTGACAGCAGTGGATTCTCCATCTAAGCAGGTCACACTGAAAACAGTTTAGCTCCACAAAGAGAAATACAGAAAACCACGGCATGAACACTGGGAAAATTTTTTTAGATGAACAGACCAAGTCCTGGTTTCAGGAGCTCTGAACCATGCTCTACAAAAAAAAAAAAAAAAAGATAAAAAATAAAAAAAAAAACTCATGCAGGAATGACATCTCAACAATCCAGAGGATGGTTTTGTGAAGGCTCGCAAGCACATCAAAACAGCCTTGACATTTGCTAACAAAGCAGTTTTCTAGATCCAAACCCACGCCGCGATGCCACCATGCGCAGGAAGGAGGCGCCACCATCGGCTACTTTCCTCTGAGGCACAGGCAAAAAGAGCAGTGCATGCTGGAGAGAGCAGCTGGAGCACCAAAGCGTGTGGAAACTAGAGCTGATACTTCTTAGAGGAAATGACAGGATGAGGAGAAAAGGTGTGTTTCCAAAGCAAGACAGAGGGAGTGCAGGGGAACAGCACAGCTATAATCTGCCATCGACTTTATGAATTAGTCATTTTTAGCTGCTCTTTGCATCTCAGCTCGCAAGGATCGACTTTATTCATAAAGTTCAACTATACACCTAAACGAAACACACTTTAGGGGAGTGACCGCTATCATGTAAATTATGTAGCAGTGCTGCAGCATTTAATAATCCCTGCAGAGGCAAAGTATAGTCCTCACTTTCAATAATTCAGCAGGGCAGGTATGGCACGCAGCTGCCGGAACAAGCTAAACAAAAGGGCACCTGGAAGGTCGCCAGCACAATGTCAAGGAACAATGTAAAGCCTCATGCAGGTGCACACACGATGGGGAGTACAGCCACTTCACTGGATGGCAACGCCTATTCTTCTCATGGTGAACAGGTTACAACCTGGCCTTTGCTGCGCTCGCCTTATCTTCTCATTACCCAGACTGACAGAGGTATTCAGACCAGGAAACAGGTCTAATCATTCTGCAGATAAAGCAGTAGGTCAAAGCTCTCCTTATTCAGTATAATTGATCATGTGGTGTTTATAGAAAGTATTCACCCCCCTGAGATCAGCAACACTAAAAGTATTGCTTTTACTGTTGCTGCTCCCAAATTATGGAATGATTTTCTGTTACATATTTGAAGCGTCCGCTTCTTGCCCACTTTTAAAACACGTTTTATTGTTCCTATTGTGTTTTATCTGTTCCATATTTTGAAAGTTTATTGATTCTAATCTGTAAAGCACTTTGTGGCTGCTGTTGTTTTAAAGTGCTTTATAAATAAAGTAGTAGTTGGATGTTTTAACCTTTACAAATCAATCATAATAAATGTTTTCTGAAGGTGCAGTTTTCCTAGAGATTAAACAAATTGTCCTCCAAGACTTCATGTTTAATCTTCTACCTTTACAAGCCTTCCAGGGCTGCTGCTGAGAAGTATCCCCACAGCATGATGTGGCCACCACCATGTTTCACAGTGGGGATGGCGTGTTTATGTTGATGACTGCTAGTCACAGCATCTTGTTCCATGGCCAAAAAGCTACATTTTGGTCTCATCAGACCAAAGAACTTTCTTCTACTTGACTGTTAAATCTCCTACATGCCTTTGGACGAGCTTCTATAAAGCTTTGACTGGTAAAAACCCAGACAGCAGTTGTTATCTGCTGCGTAGTCATGTAGTCATGGTAGCCTGGTGTCTGCTCTCACTAACCTCCTTCATGCACATTCACTCGGGATGTGAGGATAGCCTGATCTAGTCAGATTTAGACATCCTTCTATTTCTTGACGGTGAATTTAACTTAACTCCAGGGATATTCAGTGCCTTACAGATTTTTACATCCATCCCCTGACTGATACTTTTCAATAACATTTTCTTCAATTTGGTGGACTGTTCTTGTGTATTCAGTTGCCAGGAATACTGATCAACTCATTGAGAGAGTCTAGCACTATTTGACTGGATCTCTGTTGATTTAGGTCAGTCACTTTAAACAGGGTGAATATTTAGTGTTATATTTTTATCATAATTTTGTAGAAATCAGTTTTCACTTTGACATTAAAGGGTTTTTTGTTTTGTTTTGGGTTTTTTTCTGTCACTAAAGCAAAGTTTTGTTGATTATAATTGATTTGTAAAAACAATTATGTAAGTACTTTTTGGCACTATATTAGAAAATTATGAAGGGATACTGAGCTGTGTATTTCTATATGATGTACGCAGCTACAGAGTCCTTATATGTACTGCTAATGCACAAACCTTTGAGAGTAATTTCTAGGCTTTTCCTCCAATAATTCTTTTTACCCTTTAAAATAAAATATTTTATTGCATCATCTTACATTGAATTTATATAGAAATCCAATATTTACAGCACTAAATCAATGGAGGGAAAAAAAACACATAAAAAAATAATAGTTTCTTATAAAAATCCCCAGAGCCAAACTTATCAGTAGGAGTTTGTCATCTATGACATTTCACAAAGTTGGAGCACACAAAGAGGAACATCTTTGACCATTTCTCTTAGAACAATCTAGATTATCCTTCTATACATATTTTAAGTTGCAACCCAATCTTTCCTGGTTGGAAAAAATAAATAAATGCACTGTCTGGCTGCAGTCCTGTCCAAAGTAACCATAAACTAAAGTGAAGCCATAATCTGCAGCAGTTTTACATTTGCTGAAGCTGAGATTTGCTTAAAAGAAAAAAAAGCACTTATTCAGCTGTTCCCCTGAACTAATAAAAGTGAGACGCTACACTCTTCGTCGTATCAAAGGTGTGAGTAATTAAAAGAAGAGGAAGTTCAGGCTACGAGGAGGAAAAGTACACAGGAGTAAGAGTGGAGAAGTGGTGACTACAAAGTGCAGTTAATCATTCAGGTGCAACGCATGCTCCCCGGCACACACCCCATACCTGCCAGAAGTCCTGCAGAGAGGGAGGGACAGAGCGACACGGAGACGAGGACGGAGGGATGGAGCGTGGGACGGAGGAAGGGAGGGAGGGAGACAGAGGAGAATTAGAAGAGGTGGAGAACCGGACAAGGGGAGGGAAGTTTGTGGGTGGAGATCGGGGTAATCGGTAGGCGGTATGATTTGGAGCAGAGAAAAATGTGTGGGGTGGTTGAGAGATTTGGAACCGAAGATGACGATTTTTATAAGGGAGGGAGGAGAGGAAAATATGGAGGGAGGAATCATTTTGGGGGGGATGAGAGAGGGTGGCTGATTAGAGCAGGGGAGAGTAATCAACAGTGAACAAAAGCAACACGTGTTCACATTAACGTTTCTGGCAGCTGAAAGCTGGGACGCACCATGATGGTGGTACAGCAAAAATCCCATTAACAGCTGAGAGCAGCACAACAATTTATGATCACATAAAAATCAATTTATAAAGAGAAGAAAAACACAAATGGGGACAAAATATCCAGCTCATGATGCTAATGTTTTATTCAGACTAATCACAAAACGAAATGATCAGTAGGTAAACATTATTTACAGTCTGCACTTATAGAGAGAATATATTAATATATTTACCTCTTTAAATGTTCCATAAGATGGAGAATAGTTGGTTAAAACATTTTTAAATTCAACCATAAAAAGGTCAGAGAGGGGCATCTAAATAACTTTCATCATGAACTATAAAGTCAATCACTTCCAGTCAATCAATAAAAAAGTGAAAATTGAATTGACAAATTTAAATTGCACAGATTTATTATGCAACAAGTGACACATTTTTGATGATTATGGCTAACAACTAATGAAAAGCCCCAAACAAAATAAAAATTTTCCATGAGACCAAACACAGAGAAGTGTTGTTCATGTCACGTTCTACATATTCATAGTATTATACAGTAAACTGACATCGTTTTCAGAAGGCTGACACCTCTGCATTAAACTTTTAATGTAATATTAAAATTTTCAGAGAAATGAATATGTGGGTTTCAGTAGCTGCAACAGAAATAAACAAGCAAAATAAAACACAATATGTGATGTACCTATGAGGTTTACTTTTTTAAAGTTAATTACTGGAATTAAATAGAAATATTGAGAGTCACCTTTAAAGCTTACATAGATGAATCGTGACAAAGTATTTCAGAATGAAAGCAATATTCACTAGGTTGCATTTTAAATTACTATATTTTAACATTTAAGCCTTTAAATGAACATGAGTTTGATTTTTTTTTTTTTTTTGGCCAAAGCATTTTTAAATGTAATCACCAAAAGGACAAAGAGGCTACCCAAAAAGAAAGCTCTTGTTTTACTCAAATGACCTCCATGACATCAACCTTAGCGTCTGTTTACCACTCCACCCAGAGCTACAGCCCTCTTTTTTTCCACCTTTATTCTCATTTACTCACTACTGATGTTCCACCATTGGCTACTCAGAGTCTAATTTCTTGGCTTTTTTTATTTTATTGCTTTTTTTGGAAGATGATCACACTGCTTTAGTCTTCCTCAAACTATTTAGAAGAGCTGCAAAGGAATCACGTGTCACTCTGAGCGGCCGGGGTGGGTGCATCTGGTCACAGAGGGAAAGAAACACTCGGAGTCCCTCTGGTCATGGCAGCAAATTCTCCTGGGTCAACCAAAGCTAAATACAGTACCACAGTAAAAGCCATGTGTCTGGAGACTTGCATGGCAAATAAATGAGACATGTGGCCTTGAGATAAGGGCAGCATTTACATAAGGGCTGTAAATGAAAAGTGTGTAATTTTGATTTTTGGGATTCTTCAGAGTTAACACCTTGCTTTTTTGACTGGTGTACGCCACGAGCTCTTTAGATATACATTTTAAATAAGGGTAATTTGAAGTTTCATCAAATACAGAAGGAAACAAACATGGGTCTTGTCAAAGACATTGACTCTTTGGGGCTTAGTGGGGTTCATCATTATGGAGATTAGGAGCAGATTTATTCCAGCCCGAACACTGATAAATTTCATAATGAGATTGGCAACTACAATCTTCACACTTATGATTCTCTATTTTGAAATTAATAAGGATGGGCAGCTCCTGGCTTGGAGGAAAACTCATTTATATCTATGACGGCATAAAAAAAAAAGAAAAAGGTCACAACTCAAAATCAAAGAAAGCTGTAATGGTTATAATTATGGAAATGGTGACTCATAGTCATGATTTCTTCCTTAATGATAGTAAATAGAAAAAAGAAAAAAGATTGTTTGAGGCCTGAGGTTCAGTCAGTCGGGTGGCAAGATGAGACAGCTACAGGCCCCATTGAACTTTTTCACATTGTTTTTGTAAATAAACAAACATATATTCTTACTTAAATCTTACAACAACACTAGCATATTTATGAAGTGGAAAAAATTGTAAGAGGTACACTTTGTATTTGAATTTCAGCTGCACATTTTTGTGGCATGTTTCTGCATTTTTAGTCCATCTTCCATCACTGTAGTTCAGACTGAATGTTTAGGGGTATCAGAGTAAAGGGGTTGAATACCATTGCATAACACAATTTTCAAACTTTTTAAATAAACTCATCATTTTTCATCCACCACATATGTAACATTACAAAAACCAATGGGAAAAAGTTCAAGAGGTCTAAACTTAGCAAGGTGCTTGGCCCTTTATCAAAAAGCGTACTTGATGACACAAATAATAGCTAAAATTTTCATTGAAATAGAGCAGTAATGATTGAATTATATACATATATATGTATATATATATTTTTTTTCTTTTTTTTTTCATAAATAAGACTGATGCTTCTTACCTTCCCATCATAGCGTTTCACAATGAACTGATCCAGGCCAAGATCTGAAGACGACACATAAAACAAAGACATGCAAATTATCAGAAACAGTCTAAAAATGGATATTAGGAAAACATAACACAGCAGACTGAAGCTAGGAGACGATACAATGTCATTACTGGACCTCCTTTGATCAATGACCCACGATGGAGATGGATAATAGCCATTAATAAACCATTTCCACTGCTCCATTTCTTTAAAATAAACAGGCTTCTGCATTCAGCTTTTACTATCCTGATGATTAAAAGTTATAATATGTAGTGGTTAGAATGACAAATATGAGATTTAAAATAAGCACTTAAGGTATCTCTGGACATGATAAGGGAGATATGCAGATTTCATTCAAATTTTGGGCTATCATGACATATATCCAACAATAGAAATAACAAATTGTGTAAACAAAACATTTTGAAGCCTCTACTGTTAATCTGCACATAAACACGCTAGTTATTGAGAAAGGAAATGCTTAAAATAAGAGAAGAGATTTAGTGCTGAAATCCTCATTTTCAACTAGAAAAAATTTAACTGTGGTTAGAAATGTACAGATAATATTTTCCATGAAAATGGAAACATCCCATGGCATTATGATAAATCCCATGGTATGATGGTGCCACCAGCATTTTTCACAGTGGTCTTGATCTGCTCAGGGTTGTTTCCATAGTCATTTGGAAAAGTGACATTTTATAGTTTTCAGACCAGAACACCTTTCACATGTTTACTGTGTCCACTACATGATTTCTGGCAAACTGCAATAAGGAATCTTTCCCCAACAATTAAAAATATCTTGCTGCTCTTCCATAAAGGCCAGATATGTGGCGTGCATGATTAATTGCTTGTCCAAGTTACCAAGAACCTTTTAGCTGTTTCTCTGATTTATGTTCTCCCTGTGCAGCTTGGCTTTTTCAGTTGGACGGCCATTTCTTGGTAAAAGACATTCAAAGCTTTGGTTTTATTTTATAACCTAACCCAGCTTGAACTCCTTTACTGATGTTTGAACTTGTTCATTAATGTTCTCAAACAAACTTCTCGGGCTTTCACAGGCCAGCAGTATTTATACTGGAATTACATCACACATAGCACTTACAAATTAAGAGATTTATGAAGGTAATGGATTTATTCAGTGGTAAAAAGAGTAAAGAAGGCTGAACATGTACACCTCATGTTCCAGATTTTACTGATAAAGTCATTATAGAAACCACGGATAATTATTTCTTTCAAGTCACAATTAAGTGCTTCTTTAAGTTTGTACATCACAAAGAATCTCAATAATGTATATAAAAATTTGTGGTTGTACTACTACAACCACTACTTGTAGTAGTACAACGACCTCACAAGTAGTAGTTGCGAAGTTAAATAAGTAGTATTAATACTTCGCAGGGAAATATTAATACTTTCTTGTGAAGTATTAATACTTTCACAAGGAATCATATTTGGAAAAAATTCTCTAAATTTGTATTTTATTTAGAAGGAAATTCATGTTATGTTTCACTGAATAAAACCTCACATGTCTCATCTTCTGCTAAAGAGAAAAAAATCTCTTTCTTCTGAAAAACAAAACAATAGAAGCAGAATAAAGTTGTGTCATCTGCAGCTCAGACCTCTTTATCATTTCTCTACAAATGTACAGGTTGGACATATTTCGAGAGTGAGATGGTTGCTTATAATGAAGCTGGGTAAACTATAGACTTTTTTAATCCTGGGAGAGCTGCAGTACCACAAACCGTAGAGGAAAGGTATTAGATCCAACTACTGAAGTTTAATAAGGGACCAAGCTAGGAGCAGCCTTGAACGTGATTAGAAGATGAAGGTGGCAGGGTGAGGAAGGTCAGTGTAAACATGTCAGGCCGGGTTAAGTCCTTATTAAGAGGTCTTGGATGTTTTTTCTGTGAATGAATCCTCCTAGGGTACCATTCCTCACATGCTGTGAATTCCACAGCAAAACGAATGATGCAATCGCATCCCATAAAATGTCACTCAAATCCAACACAGTTTTTGCATTGAATAATAAGGATGTGTGGCGCTGAAACATGTGTTAATGTTCGGCTTCCCGTGGCTGAAGATCAAATCTCTCTCACTGGGTGTCCGCTCGACGCCTGAACTCTGCTCCAGGTTCAGCCGGCTAATTGAAACAGCAACTGCTGTGTCGTGATTCCCTGAACTCCACCCTACCCACCCGCCCTCCTCATAGCGACGGGTGTCTTTATAAGAGCTGTCATGCAGTCTGAGTTAAGAGCTCCTGTAGCTAAAATAGAGCGGGAGGAAAGGGGAAGGTATTCAGGAATGCTGATACAGCAGCTTTGACATTTATTAGGAAAGATGTACGAAAAGAGCCTTTAAATTAGTTTGTACTTGTATCGCATTAGTAATATCACAACTAATTTCTTAGCATTTAAGTTGAATACGAAATCACTACAGTATCAGTATCAATCTTGCTGACATCCCAAGTTCCAATAAAATAAAAGCAACTTAAGTATTTTTAAAGTCTACTTTAATGTTTAGGTTGATTAAAGTCTCTAGAACTTAATATAATCTAATACAATATCTAGTACAGGATTTTTGTTTTGTTTTTGAAGTTTTAGTATAAATAAAACCATCACACTTTTTACATGAAGGGATTTAAAGCATTTAAATTAAATTAAAATTACTTCAATGGAACTTAAAATTTTTCATACAAAATGTAGATGACGGTAAGGGAGGCAAAATGTCTCCAAAGCTCACTGCTACAGCTGTTTCATGCCAGAAACATGTTTATGTCAGAAACATTGATGTTAACCCTTTTGGGTGAAGGTGTGTTCTGCCGCATTGGCTGGACGAGTAAATCCACATTACTGTAACTTTCCATGGGCTTGTCATTCAGGAAGGGCGGCATTTTAGAATCTGAAAGCATGTAAAATTATTTCAAGTAATTCCTATAACAACAGCATAAGTTAGAGTTTTATATTACTTAGGAATTCACTTCCTTGATAGATTCTACTGCAGCTACCAGTTGGTGGGAAGATTTTATCGATAGCAACTCACAGTTTAAAATAAGAACCCAATGAGTTTTATATGCTTCAAGTGAACTTCATCTGTAAATTTCCAAAGGATCGAGGGATCAGCAAGTCGCCATTTCAACCATTAGACACCATCTTATTGCCAATCCGTCGTCTGGGAGGCAAGCCCAAAAAATCTCTTCTGTCCCAACATGAGATTAAGACTGAGTTTATGGCAACAGAACCTCAAGTGGGAACAGGAATCGTTTCAAGAGTTGATGATGCGAACTCTATGAAATTCCGGGACATGTTTTATGAAAATCAGATGGTAACAGGTTATTATCAAGTCTTTCAGCCGATAAACCTAACAGAAAACCTGCAGGGTGAACAGAACATAAGACGATCTAGAAAATTGATAAAGGATTGGTCAAAGATACCTGTACACTCTGGCCTTGGAATTTGTTATAAGAGGAGACTAAAGGCCGTCCTATTAGCAAAAGTAGGTTGTAAAAAGATTAACAGCAAAGGTGCAAAGTGTCATTGGATTTCCCCTGACTGAATAAATGTACTCAACTTAAAGGTTGAATTAAAACTATACATATTCTAAGAATCTTTTTCTCAAGATGTGTCATTACGTCTGGAGAGAGTCATGTTCATAGTAGTAATGAACCTGAACTGCTGTACAGTGTGTTTTATATGTGCATTTGAGGATTAAAGTCTAATGCTGGCCTTATAATTTACACTCTCTTGAATTTACAACATTCTTATGATACAAGAAACAAAAAACGAGAGTAAGTCTGAACTGTGGTTAGAAACATGCTACCCTCCAGAGAATAAGCAGAGGAACTCACTCTCAGGCTGCTTCTCATTGGGTGTAATGGAGCGGATGAAGTCCTGGGGGGTCATGTAGACCTCGGCATCCCCGTGCTCATTGATGACCTTCAGAGTGGCGAAATAGCGGAAAATCTTGTCTGGAGTCGAGTACGCCCTGATTCTGTTCTCATATTCCATCACCTGCCAAGCGATCAAGAGTTAAAAATTAACTAAAGCTTTAACACATTAGGTATGAAACATTTTTAAGCAGTTTATTATTAATTGTAATAAATCCAGCTGTTCTGTGAAGGCCTCAGGGGTTTAGAAGACAACTTTAGCTAAAATACATCATCATGGACACCAGCCAGAAAAACTAACAGTGCACTCTGGCTTTGAACGCACCATCCCCAATGTGAAACATGGTGGAGGCAGCACAGTCGATGCAAATATGGAGGGAGCTAAACAAAAGGTAATCCTGAATGAAAACCTGATAGGACTTTGACTTGAGACTGGGACAGAGGTTCATCTTCCAGTAAACCAAGTCCAAACATTCACCTGGAGCTAATAATGAAATAGTTTAGATCAAGGTATATAAATATTCAAGTGTTTCTATATATATATAAAAAAATGCTGTTTTTACATAAAAAAGGTGAAAATACCAATAAAATACATGTTAATATTTAGTCACTTCAAACTACAAATACAGGTTAAAGTTTTAAGTAAAGTAATTCTGTCCGGCATTGGGTATCTGTGAATCATAAAATCAAAACCTTAAGGTTGGGGTTTTGATTTTATCGCAGTATTTTCTGGTTCTATTGTGACAGCATTGAATATTATGATAAAAAAAACTATTACTTATTTTTTAGGTAACTGTATGATTGTGACAGAGTATTCATACTGTTCTTGAAAAATAATCCTATTTGAAACAGGCATCTTTAGGAGACTACTTACTTAAAAAGTGCAATTTATATCACTAAGCTGCACACAGTGGCTGCATTTAATCATATATTCAGGTTTACTGATATTTAGTGATGCTCTTGAGTAAAAACTGTGGAGAAAATAGCAAAAATAAAATTTCTGATCATACTGTCAGTTTTGTTCTTTCACTTACAAACAGTAACTGAAATTTATCATGACTATGACGAATACAAATTGTTTTGTAAATTTTTTACAATAAATGATCAACAAAACGATAACAGCCCAATGCTACTCTATGTTCTACAGTGAGGAAAATCTCTTTGAAGAGTTTAGAGAGCGACTGAGCGGTGAATCAGAGTGAAGAGGCAGGAAAGTTAGCCGTCAGCTCAGATGGAGTAGTTTATTAACCTCTTTCCTGAAGCAACACATCATCAGAAGAGGAAGTCGGTGCTCTCAGTGTCACAATGACTGGCAGCTTCAAATGAACAAAGACTGTGGAGTTATTGCAGCCGCACAAACACAATCAGCACTGCATCAGTGACGGCTGATTCTGATAACAGAGCTATTTATTCAGCTCTGTTGCACACATTAGTCACATGAACTGTTTGTTTTGACCATCCACTTTCAGCAGAGTATCTGAAACAGATGCTGCATTGCTGGAAAACTGACAGAGCACTGCGAGTTTAGAAGCTAAGTGGTCCTTTCCTGTGACACAGAGCAAGCTGTTTACAACAGCTACTCCCCATGGAAAAGCACAACACGTTTTAGAGCTTCAGGTATTTCAGACTGTCATTATGTTCAATTTGGTAAAAGGGTGTTTGTGAGACAGATACACAGACACAGATCAAGTGCAAAGGAGAGGTTTTTCTTCTGATGCAGTGTGCTTCACCACTTATGAGTTTGTTGAATCTTTTGGTATCAAACAAGCTTCACCTGCTTTTCAGTCATGCAACATTTAATATTGACATTAACTGCAAAGGCCTACATGCACAAAAAAACTGAGAAAATATCCAAAAATCCAAGACCTCTTGTTTATTTTCTTATTTAGATGTTTAGTAAGAGTTTAGATAAGTGAACCAGTGATATTAACGAGGGTTAGATTACTTGAGACTCCATTTAAAAACTCTTCTAACTGCCTATTTTACTAGTTTAACACCGAATCTACATTAAAATTGCTTAACAAGCACAAATGAAACCATTTTAGTACCACAGCAGTCTTCCTCATCTCAACTCTTGGGGGTACAACCAATCAGCGCCAAAGAAAATGAATGGCGCTCCTGGATTGGCTGGTTTGAAAATGCCAGCCAATAGCGCGTCACGTAGCTGTGAGTCTGGGTATTAATGCTTTCAAAGCTGCATTTTCTTTCAAATATTTTAGATATGCTCTACAAAATGACTCAGGAAAAGGTGGATTTCCTGCAAATAATTTGAAGTAAAGTTGCCCAGAAAAAAAAACACGGATAGATCAATACATGAATACAGTCAAGGTTTACCAAGTTTTATAGCTCTACCAAGATTTTTTTAAATAATATAACTAAACCTTTATATATCTGATAAAATATCAGGACCTCTTTCATAAGGGGGACTTGGCATGTCATTGTGGACAAGATAGACAACAACAACAAAAACTAAAAGTAAAACTATCAAGTGGGTCCAATCAGACAAATGTGCAGGAGTTATTGATGCAGTAACAATTTAAAGGTAAAAAATATAAGAATATAGTAATAATTTAAGATGTAAAACCCCAGCACAGTTTGAAGAATTTCTGTAGTCGGTTTCTTAAGATGGAGCAGAAAGTTTTCAGTGAAACAAGTTCTGACAGTTTCAGTTCAGAGTGAGAGGCATTCCAAGACGAAAGGGTAGAGATACTGAAATCCTTATTCCTGTTTCAGTTTGAGCACGACGAGCAGAGAAATACCAAATGTAGTTTGATCATAAGGAATAACATCTTTCGGTTTTAAACACAATAGTGCATAAATAAGTAAGAAACAAGCTAAAAGAGCATTGTAAACCAGAGTCATCCAGTGTGTACATGAAGAACTCAAGGACAGTAGACAACAAGTTGAAGTGCACATCAACACATCGTCTCCACACTCAAGTATGAGTGAAAAACTAGCAGACGTCATGAGTTTCTGAACTCTGAGGCAGAATCATGACTTGTTTAAGTCATAAAAAATTTGCTTCAGTATAAATACTTTCAGCAATGCAAAGTATTTCTTTGTATTGCAAAAAAATCCCTAATCATGACACAGATCTGAGGAGAGGTCTGAAAGGTTATAGCAAGTTTTAAATATAATTTTACAAGATTTTCAAATGCCATTAACAGTTTGAAAGCAATGTGATGAAACTGCAAAACTTTATTGCACAAAGTAAAAATGTGAAAAGGCAATTATCAAAACATACTGTCCACTTTCTCAAAAGTAAAAATAAAATACTTAAGCTTAGAAAACTATAAACTATGTTTAAGGTGTGTGTATTTTCCACTGCATTGTAAATCTATAAGTTGGATCACTTCAAGGACGGTGAGAGCATAAATTGCTTTCTGGACCTGAGAGCTTAACCAAGTTTTCTGCTGCTGCGGAGGAAAGAGTGACTGCGCAATGTTCTCATCTGCAGTCATAATTCAAATATACCAGCAAATTGGCATCATATTTCATCTTAAAAAATTGCCCCTTTTGTTCATAATCTTCCCCCTCACTCATTTTTATAACAATAATAATAATAAGCAACAAAGAGTGTTTATTTGGCAAGAAAACCTGTCTCTGTTGGTCCCCCTTCTGTTTTCGCTTTGTCATCTGATGCCTAATTAAAAGCAATAAAATCCTCAAGGATAATAACTTTCTGTTATTTATGACAGTGGAAATGCATACTGAGTACCTCCGTATGTCACTTTAAATGCTTGCTTAAAATACACTGGCGTTTGCATATCAAACATCGATTATTGGATGCCGTTCTGGTGAGTGACTGAACAGCTGCAGGCCTATAGTTTATTGATTACCTTGCGGTCACGGAATCCTGAGCGGGGTTTCTTCTTCTTCCCCTCTTCGTCTTGCGCTCCCTCGTCTCCGCTGCTGGACTCCACCGATTTCTCAGAGTCTGCGTCCCTCACGAAATCGGCTTCATCTCCAGTCACTCGCTCAGAGTGTTGAACAGAAGGTCCTGCATCAGCATATGCTCTGGTGTTTAGGGATTAAAAAACAAAAACACAAGAGAAATAAATCTTAATACCACCAAAATGGCTTTATGCTGCCATGCATGATTATTTAAAACTATTTATCCCTATGCTTTACAAATTGAAGTAGAATTATGAAGTGGAGATCAGACTTTAATATGAAGTTTAATGTGAACTACGGCAACGAAGCAAAAAGGCGTTTTTCCACAGGGGTAAAGGCAAAGTCCCACTTGACCATTTTTATGCGACTGAACTGAAAGTTGAAATAATAATAAAAATAATAATAAAAAGCACCAGAAAGGCTAAATAATTCAAATTAATGCGACACGAGGAGAATGAAGTGTGCAGTGAAGGTCTGGAACCGTCTCATCCCATCAGTCTAAAATGCCCTGAGGGTCCATCAATCACTCCGCCTGGCTGCTGCAGCTCAGTCGCTCTGTCCCTAAAGAGTTTTAGCTTTAGCACCCCCCTTCCTCCTCCTCCCACAATGCTCTGCCTTAACTAAGCACCAGTCTTCTGACTAATGGACAGCCATAAAACACTAAGAATAATTACATTATATTAGAAGTGCTAAAAACTAAAACAGCTCATCTGAAGGAGAAGCCACTTCACAAAGGTGAGGAACTACCTTTAACAGGTAGAGGAAAAAAAGCTTAAACTTATCATTTAGTGAGAAGCAGGACCAAAGTCTTAAAAGCTGGTCACTTATATTCTTATAAAAAGGCAAACGTGTGCGATGAAGTCTCTTACCTGTTCCAGAGAAGTCCAGCACTCGCAGACGCACCAGTTACACCAGCCAGGGCGGCCAGCATCAGCCTCCTCTGGCCAGACTTGCTGGCCGCCCCGCTGTGATGGCGGCGGGACAGCTGGGTCAGTCCTACTGAGACTGCAGACAGAGCCCGCAAGCGGAACATGCTGCAGAGAGGGAAGACTGAAATTACTCAGCATGATGACACAGATACGACGACAACGACTGTTATTATTCAGGGTTTCTTTAACTGTATGAACTGTAATAAGGTGAACATTGTAGGTGTGTCTGTTTCAACTGAACAGACTAAGGAGTTTCCGGTTCCAAGGATTAACCCAAGGATTCCCACCATGAAGCATGGAGGAAGAAATATGGTGTTTTTGCTGTGCTTTATGTAATGTCAGCCATCTTTAACAAGACCAATTTGGAAAAGTCATGACCTAATTTCACATGACTATGTCTTACAAAAAAAAGTGTACTGCATGCCGCTAACAGTAAAAGAGCAGAGACAGTATAACTCAACTGCCATTGTTCCACAAAAAAACACCGGTGACCATGCAGAAAAGAAAGAAAAATTACAGCTTAAAAGATTTTCATTCAATAAATTGCTAAGTTTATAAAGCAGGGAAAAACATTTTTCTGGAACTGGACTGAAATAATGAGCCAAATTATGAGTAAGGTAGCATTGTTTTGTTTGTTTACAGTAATGAGAAAGTTGAACGTAATATAACCTGACATGTATAAAGATCAGCTGATTTGCATAACATTAAAAATGATGTCCTGGTCTGGTTATGATTAAATGCACTTTTACACATACTCTGGAGTGAGTTTATGGATTTTTGCACACAGCATTTAATTCTGAATCATACATTCATCCGTTTTACTAAAGCACCTCTTTTGTAGAGATTATGGCTCATTTTGGTTACATTTTTTCAAGCTATTATCTTCTCAAAAATAATTTACTACTCTTGGAACTCTTTCTGCAACATAAATAGCCAATAAAAACACATTTATGTCTTTTTAGATTATATTTGAGTAAAAATAATGACTTTCTCTGACCCAATGTGAAGATCTGAAAAGCCGTACCAGAAAAAACATTTATACAGCACAATTAACATTTCCCTTTGTGAAACTGTCTTCACGAAGCACTAGAGGCAAAGCGAGACATTACTCAAATCGGTGCATAAATATACTGGAACCTTCCTTCAACACAAAGTGATGCTAAAACTAATTTCTAGCGGTGTGGCTAAGCCCCAGAACTCCATTTTCGGCGGTGCTGCTGTCTCTTAACTCCTGTCACGCAAAGATGATTAACAATTAAGCAGAGGTCTGCAGCGGTGCGTCTGTAGCTCCCATGTGGGCACTTTTTAAACCAAGTGACGGAGAAGTTAACATCATTGAGGCCTACAGCCACCACCTGTTAATGTCACTTTAACAATTGAGGAATTAACTACCAAATGAATTCAGCAGGAGAAAAACAAGACATTGAGAATGCTATTTGTAGCTCTCTGTAGCACACCATAATGAAGGCTGAAGGAAACAGTAATACCCAAAACGAGCGCAGCCGAAAGGTTGCACCATTTTAGAAAATCATCTGTTATTGCAAATTTTCTTCTTTCCTCTCTGCTGTGAGAATCTGTCTAACTTGCCAAAGTGGCATAAAAATCCATGTTCATAACACTTGGAATATGTTAGCCAACAATCATGTCACTCCAAAACAGTTCTTTATGACACGAAAATTACACAGGCTGATAATACAATGATGTAATTTAGCCTTGCATGTCAATCATCTTTGACGTTGGATGACAAAAAGCCCACCACAGATATGTTCACTAACATACCTGAAAGCAATCTGACCAGCCAATATAACTAAAGCTTAACATTTTACAATTAATCATTTGTTAACTCAAAAAAAAGCTTCTCCTTAATTTGAAGATATCATCGCACTTGTTACACAACTTGCCATTCAGAAACCCCAAAAATATTTTGCAGTTAAGAAAAAAGCTGTAATGTGTAAAATAATTGAACAAACATCAATCAGGCTCTTTACAGGCCGATAATTTCTGGTTTTGTTTTCTTGAGGACTTGACCTGTAGGACACAATTTTCTTTCAAAGGATTATAACACATCAAAACACATTTGTGCAAACTTTCATCCACGTTAAAAAGAATTATGTAAAAAAAAAAAAACATTAACTATAAAAGACAAATGGGTAACGCAAGCAATAGCAGCTTTGAATACAATAGAAAATGAAGAGATAACCCTCACATTCTGTATGCTTCAAACTACAACCTGTATCTGGTTTTTGCTCAACCCAAAACAAAGCGCATCAGTACAAGCTGCTCATTACTGCAGCTACAGACCAAAATTACGTAGATATAATTTGAAGCATGTAATGTAGAGCGCAAAAAGAAAAACAGAAGACATAGTCAAATATGCAACCAATCAATCACTGTGCAACCGGGAAAGGGAAGTGGAAACTGTTAACAATGGAATAGGATTGCAACGAGAGAGGAGACATGTTGACCTCTAATATTTTTTTACGTGGCTCAAACATTGTGAACAACTAATTATCAAGGGTTAAAACACAGAGAACGAAACCTGGAATGCATATTTCTGTAATCACACCATCTCTCAGATTCCTCTGAACAACTGATCAGAAGCTAGATAAACCAAAGCCTACTGAGTGTTTGTCTTGATCTAATAATGTGTCTGCACCCTTCAAAGACAAGACACAGGATTCACAAGGTCAGTTTTAGACTCTTTAGCAGTAGAACAACACCAATCAGACAGTTTTCCTTTGACTTGATTGATCAGCAGACAAACATTGAATGCCACCCGGTGTCCAGAGCTCAAATCAACAGAAACTCTGTGGCGGCTCCTTGAAAAGGATTTCTACAAGAGAGCTCCTCACAATCTCAGAGGCTTGCACTTTAGTAAGGCAGACTCAGTGATGCTGCAGAGACAAGATGTGGGTTACTTTGTTTTATGAAATTGTGTTTGGCAAAGCTTTAGTTTAAGTTTTACCAACCTGAATTAAATTATTACACCCTTTTATTTCATCTTAGCTTCTAGCATATTCATTTTTCAGCTGAACTGTACCAGAAAACACACACATCACATTGTGACTGAAAAAGGTTTTAAAACGATTCACCAAGGTTTCTCTTTGTTCTTCAAATCCCGAAACATTTGAGCAATATGTGAACTTTAGTGAGCAACTGCACCTTGATAATTATTTTTTAATAGTGAACCTGTAAAGCTTCAACAGCTTGATGCATAAGTCAAGATGATTTGGAAATTTAATTTCTTTCTTAATTTCTAATGGATTTCAAAGCACCTGTAGCCCATTTTCTTCTTTGTTACAGTCTTTGTAAATAATAATAAAAAAAAATGGATAATCCAAATTAGAATCAGGAGGTCAGTTAAAACTGTCAAATTGTTCACAAATTGTGCATGAAACTCCAGAACAAAAGCATTTATTTTAACCTACAAATCACAAAAGAATCATGAAATATACATATTTTAATCTGGAAGACCGGCATTTACGGCTGTACTCTCAGTTGAAACTTGTGATCCACTCACATATTGGTAAAAGCTCAACATCCTGTATTGCTCTGGGATGTTTCCTTTCTCCAAGCCTTGGGCATAAATAGAGAGATGGATTTAATCTATGGAGAAGCAGGAAGCAGAGCGTGAACAGATTTTTGTCTGAAGGCAAAGCTCACCATCACCAACCTAAGGAGACATTATTGATCAAATAATGATTTGGAGAAAGCTAACCCAAACTATAGCTCAACAAAAGCTGCTCCTCACGCTACAGCTGAACCATAGCAACAATCTTCCTGAACAAGCAGCAGAGGGTGGATCAACAATGCTTGGTTAGCTTTGTGGCATTAATTGTTAGCACCAGAAATAATGCTCACAAAAAGGAGCTTTGTCAAATTGTTCCCTCTTTTAATCTGACTGTTTAAAGCCAGCCTGCTATAGATAGTGGCATACAGATGGTTTATCCAATCTGCTGCCAAATATGCTTTGAAAGAGAGGCTAAACAAGCCAAGATGACTCTTCATAAGAAACCATATGGTGCATAAGGTTATACCAATTAAAACTATTTCAGACTTTACTGAAGTATTGACAGATCAAGAACTTATTAAAACCAACTCTTACAATATTATATCTAAGCAATGTGTGTTTAAAAATGGACATCATAGACGATGGCATCATAACAGACGATAATAGAAGCAGTGTAGTGACTCACGAGAGTCATCGCTGACTATATCCAACAGGAAGATCTGCTTCATAAGTAAAACTGGTAATTATACAGCAGAAAATAGGATTCAAACTCCTAAGAGATGTGACAATCTGGCTTCTTCTGGCTCATTTTTATTTAGTTTTCTTTTTTTGTGCAAAAATATAGCAATAATTTCATTCAAGAGACAATACAGTAAAATATGTACTGCAAGTTCCTTATTTAAGGTGTACATTTCATGAAAAAAAAGAAGAGATTACAAGATTAACCCCATGCATCAAGTCATATACTGTACAACCAGGGGATGTTTGTATCTGTTTTGATCGTGTCGTAGTCTTAAGTCAGGAAAAGGTGTGATGTAACTCTATGAAAAAGATCCAAGATAAAGAGGTCACTGTGAGCTACTTCAGATTGATCAGGTTTAATAACCTGATCAAATATGTTGTAATGTAACATTTTCGGAAGATAATTTAAAATCAATTTCTACTTATTTAAAAATTTAACACTTTTATGACTTCTTACCTGCTAAACTAAGCAAAATACTCAATTGCAAAGAAAAATAAATTGATATTTATTAATGGTTAAGTTTGTAGGAAACAAAATGTGATATTTGTTGAAATGTTAAGATCAGATAGGTGTAAATTCCTTTCCTGACCCAGAGGGTCAGTTTGAAGTAGTTTCCAGAAATTACAATGAGACAACCATTGTATGCCTAAGGTAGATACCTTAGGCATAACATGGTAAGCACTACTGGTGTCTTGGTTCTACTTTGTCTGCCAAAACAATCCTGGCAAATAGAAGCAAAGTGACATAAATGGAAATTTAATTAATCTTATGAGGTCACGTTTTTTCCATTGGTCTAGTTCTGATGCTTTCATGCCCACTGTTGGTTCTTTCAGAGAAATATATATCCCATCAACTAACACTTTTTTTTTTTTGCTTCAAAAGATAAATATGATGCCTTATGACTGCATGTCATTACCAATCAGGCACAGGAGAGAAACAAATCCCTTTTAAAATGTATGCTTAAGGATCTTTCTGTGCGTTAAAGCGAGCATAAGGTGTAGGATGAGTTTCTTAGTTTTATAAATCCCACCAGTGTCTGAATGTCTTTTGTTAATTGCCACACACGACTACCAATATGTCTACAAACATAATGCATGTTTATTTTATTGTAACCTTTGATATTCTGTAGTAAGCAATGCAGCCCCAAAGTTGTTCTGCTTATAAATAGAGACTTCGGTGTTTTGTTTTTAGCTGTCAACGTATTTAGCAGCAGTCTACGGTGACCCACGCTTTATGGTTATCTCACTGATGTGTACTACTAAAAACATAATCGTTTTTAAAAATCAAATTAAATCTTATAAGCCTTGTCATGGCTCAGGTTTGGCTGTCTCGACAGGTAACTATCATCCTTCGCAGCTAATGCTAGTTAGCTTCTCAGTGAACGCAGGGATACATTAGTGCTGTCAGCTGCTATTTTACCGACTGGCTAACAGCACAGTTCTGTTAACAAGCAGTTTTATAGCTACTAAAGTATTATTGTCACTCACATTGAAGACGACTACACCACCCGTCAGTCCAGGTATGATCAAGTCTTCTCCTTAGGGTTAAACCTCGTCCCCCTTCAGATGCAGCAGCGAGTTGAGTTCCGTGTTCAGCAGCAGACAGCGGGGAGGGACATCTCTGCAACACCGCCCAACGGTGCTCCACATGCGGGCTCCCCTGACAACAACCCCCTGTCCAGGACGGAAGAACACTAACAAAAATAAGAAAATGGGGTGTGTGCGTGCGTGTGTGTGTGGTTTTTTTTATTTTAATAATGCTGCATCAGGGTTAGCTTACTGATAAATTATATCCCACAAAATTGAGTTTAATGGCAAAAAATCTCATGTTTTTAAATTGTATCACTTTTTAAACATGCAAAATAGAATAATCATAATGATGCTTTGCAATAGTTTGTATATTCTTTAAATACGTTCTGACCAATCTATCACTGGACAACACAGGACAAACAACCAGCCATTATAACAGAGACCAGTTAGTTATGTTTTGGACTGTGAGAGGAAGGTTACCCTCCTCTCAAAGGAGGCTGACCTCCTGTTACCCTCCAGAGAGAACCCACAAATAGAAAAGCAATAAATATGGAAAGTCTGGGTGTATTTGTGTTCAGCTTTCTTGCATCAATGTTTTAAAGGACCACCTTTCACTGCAGTTATAACTGCAAGTCTTTTGGATTCTACCAGCAAGATAGCTGATAGTTAGATTGGATGGATTTCCTTGCAGCTTTGGCTGTACTGTATATTTAAAGTGTTTGATTAAGTTTTTTATAAATTCTATAAGGTGTCCTGGCATTATAGTCCTGTCTTTAGTTATATTCATCTTCCCATCAAGTCTTACCAGCTTAACCCAGTTTTAAATTTCTCCATAACTTACCCTTAACCTGTCGGCTGTGTTATTTAGTCATAAAGATGGTATATGTTGGCTAATATTGTTTAGCAATCAACTGAGGCCTCTCTGCCCACATGTATTTGTAAGAAGAATAAATTATACACTACTGGACTTCGGGTACTAATTAGGCAATTTCTGAGTGCCAGTGGTTGGTTGGTTTTATTTAGGGGCATCAGAGTAAATAGAGTAACTCCACCATCGCTTCTCAGATTTTTATTTTCAAAAAACATTTACGATTATGTATCCTGTTCCTTCCACTTCAAAGTTGTGTGCTAATTTTATGTTGCGTTAATAGTTTGTAGTTGTAATGTGACCAAAAAAGTTCAAGGCCTGTAAATACTTCTGAAAAGCACAGCTTTTCATATGTGTAGCAGCTAAATATAGATTATACTGGTGAGATTCAAAAGGAAGTGACCCTTTTTCTGACAAGAAGACTTCTGCCAGTCATGCATGCCTTGATTGACAGCTTGAACTGTACTTAAAAATGTGACTCGCCCTTTTTACACCAGAGCAGTGCAGTCCTCGTGTTGTCTTGGATACACGTCAGTGGAGTGAATGCAAATGTGAGGGATAGCTGTGTAGCTTCTAGAGGCTGTCTCCTAGATAACAGTAGATAGAGGGACTTGACAGAGAGCACTGACAGTGAAAAGCACATTTCTGATTTATGCGACCCTATATCGACAATGACATGATGAGCTTATGAATGGAAAAGAGTCAAAGATTATGAAGTGGCACAACTGAGCAAACACACGGGGAATGGCAACATAGTTCTCCTTTACAGTCTGTGTGTAGTTACATCTCATAAATATTTATCACCATTTATTGATATACACTATATAAAAACACATAACATCCTTTTTCTTCCTGTCAGATATTAAGTCAGACTGAAGTTTTCCTGTTTTAAGTCAGTTAGGGTTTCCAAAATTATTTCTATTTAATTAATACCAGAATAATACGGGAGATGTTTCTAGAGAGTATTATTTTGCTTTCTCTTTATTCAGAAGTTTATATAAATTAAGAGGGTGTCTTAATATAAGAAAGCCTAAATGATGATGATGTCATGACTTTGTTAGGTTCTAATTGGCTAAGGATATATTAAACCAACAGAGAAGCTGGCAAACCTGAGAACACCGTCCTAACTGGGAGCTATGGGTGTGGCAGCATCATGTTGTGTCTTGTTGCTGTATGTGGGACTGGTGCACACAATAAAATAGATGATATCATGAGGAAAGAACGTTATATGGAAATATTAAAGCAATGATTGAAGATATCAGCCTGGAATTTACCGCTTGAGTGCAAATGGGTCTTCCAAATGGACAATGATTTCAGACATACCTTAAAATTAGTTGCAAAGTGACAAAGAATAACAAAGTCAGTGTTTTGAAGTCGACATCACAAAACCACGGTCTAAAAACCTGTCCTACAACAGGAAAAGGTTTCATTTAATGCCAGAGAGTGAGAAAAAAAAGGCTATACGTCTTTTTGTTCAGTGTATGCAAATATCTGATTTTAATAGTAGGCCTACACATGGCATTATAAAAGAAATTTCACAATTTTGCAGTCCTATAGTCTGGAAGAACCATAAAAAAAACTGTGCATATCGAACAATAAATTACTTAGCCTGTAGGTTAAAACAATGGATTTCATTGAATGCCACTTGTTAGATTTTCTTGCCTGGTTGGCGAATGCAATAGTCCTAAATTACTCTAATGTATCAGATCATAACATTTATATGGGGCCTTCTTAGGCCCCGGTGCACAGCACCATAAGGTTTAATGGCAGTAGATTGATGAATAAGCTCTATCTTGGAGAAAACTGAGCCAAGTGTTAAATTTTCAGTGTTTGTGATATATGGGGGGAATAGAATTGAATCCTTTTTGAATGAATCATTGTCCTGTAATTACTGCTTGGTCAATACAGCTTTTACAAAACTAAATGGTCAGAAATGTCAGAGGATACTGACAGTGTGGCAGATTGAAGGGAGTTTTGTTTATTGCCCCATTACATAATTAGGATTTACTGTTTTCAGAAATAAGCTGTAAATAACTTGTTCAAATAAAAATGTTGACATATAGTGCAGCACTGCACTCAGTAATAACCTTTGTCTGCTCCTTCTCTTCTTCATTCCACAAATATTCAACACTATACTGCAATTGCATTGCTTCTCTGCAAGACTTATTAACATAACCTATTCGTAAGAGAATGGTTAAAGAGGCAAAAATACTTAATTGCCGGTTTTTATATTTAATGAGAATAATGTCACAACAGCAGTGTTCTCAGTGTGACCGTTGAGTCCACAATGACTGAAAAATGTTTCACTAATTCAGAGCTATTCATCTTATTCACATACACTATACACCAGTCTTCTAATAATCTAATAAATATGCAGGACACAAAGCAGGTCATTATATTTTTTTTAATCAAAATCCCAAAACGAGAACTTGGAAAATGAATTTTTCTTTGTCAGATTCATTCAAGTGACAACTTCTAGTAATTATATCCTCAACAAAAGGATCTGAATGCATCCTGCTCCCCATCGAATACTCGCCAGCTCATTCTGGGAGAAGCCAAGGCATTATCGGCCCAAATAGCGGTGGAGGTATTTAGGCACACTCTTCTTTTTAGGCTTTTTTTTTTCATTCATTCTGAATGAAAACAGTGTGCTTTCTCATCTGTTTGATGAGATGCAAGCTATTGCATCTCGATTGGATTTAAATCCAGACTTTACTAGACTGCTCCAAAACCTTGTTTATTTCTTTTAGCTATTCAGAGGTGAACTTGCTGGCGTGCTTCAGAATTTTTCCTGTTAGAGACCAGAAAACAGGGTTCATGAGGTCTTCCAAAGAATTGGGGATCACCAAGATGTTGTTTGGCTTCTAGAACTACAATGGATGACATTTTTCCAATTTTCTTTCTTGTGGCTGAATCATAGAGACTGACCTCAACTAAGGCAAGCGAGGTTTGTTCTGTTTGTTTGGTAATGTGTTGATTTTCTAGATCTTTTACATAATGCAATCAGACAGGTGATATTTAATTTCTAGATTACGCAAGAACAAGAATCAGGCCGAGGTATGGGTAGTGAAACCAAATCCCCCAAAAATTATGAATTTAGTTTATAATTTAGCAAGGTGGCAATTATATTTCTACATGAGGCAATACTTTTTCACAGTAGGTGTCTATAGGAACAATTTGTTTGTTTTTTTTGACTCTCTTGCTCATATTACTGCGGACTATGGCTAATCCATCTTCTGCTCCATACTGCCATCACTTATGACCAAAGCACCTGGAGGGAGTTCACCCCATCCTGGTGGGAACAAGCTTAACTTTGTTCCCAAGAATGTGAACACACCACTTGCTTTGGGCATCCAAGGCCCAGCACCCCATAATCTCATAGCAAAACTCACAAAGTAATTTGAGGGACACAATATAAACCTTCTCTGTGTGAATAGCAAAACTCCCATGTCCCCCTCAACAATTTCTTGTGGGTAGAGATGTGATAAAAATTTTTATGGCCAGGACAAAAGCTACACTGCTCCTCTTAAATCTAAGGGCCGATGATTGGTCGGATCCTCTTCTCCAACACTCTGGAGAAAGATTCTCTAGTGTGACTGATTGCTTTAAAACACACCTTTTAGTCTTCTTTAATAAAAATTGGGAACACCACTCTGTAGATATGGAGCGAAGAAGCTGAGTAGGACAAAATGCTTTTATACATA
>CAEFZY010032089.1:0-69730 GCA_903066815.1 Brachyrhaphis roseni
ATGTATATATATATATCTATATATATATATATATATATATATAGATATATATAGATGTAGATATAGATAGATATATATGTTCTAGATACATACATCTCCTCCATGAATACAGTGTGTGTCTGTTTATTTAATCAAGGGCTGATTTACTTGTGACAGAGAATAAATTCTTCTATTTTCCATGAGCCTCTATAAAATTGCCATCATTTTTAATTAATTCTTAATTAAAATATATTACACCACAGCTTCTACCCATCTCTCTTGATATTCTAACATAATCAATTCAGAACCATTTACATATCATTAATTAAAAGCTTTCCTCTCTCATCCTTAAAATCATAATGAGGGCCGATTCCTCATTAGTAACCTATAAGGGAGAAAATAACAATACAGCAGAGAATGGATGGCACATTCCTCTGTCAGTTCTTTGTCTCCTAGTTGTCTTTTTTTCTTCTTCTTCTACTTCTTCTTTTATTTTTAGTATTTCTCAATTGGATTTCAGAATTACAGAGTTATTTTTGCAACGCTCAATGAATACCATTGACGAAATGAGCCACTCTTGGTGCATGTTTGTGTCTGTGTGCTGATAGGCATAGTGATACAAAAACCCATCAGTATGTTTTAATTTTTTTAAGCACAAAAAATGTCAAAGAATGTATTTGGATTGTGTAAAAATCCAAATTGCAGTAATGCATGAATGCATTTTAAATAATTTACAGAAATTAAAGTTTTTCTCCAGATGATGCACTCACACAAACAATTTTGCATTAAAATTAAAAGCATTTTCACTTTGATGCACACCCATAGATCATTTTGCTATAGTCTCACTTTAAAGCAGCCAGCGCATCTTTCCTATCTCCCCATCTTGAGCTCTCTCTTAAAGACAAGAAATAATATCAAGTAATGATAGGTATTGTTATGCCGAGGATCAGGCGCATTCTGATTTTTATCGCTCGTCTCTCACAGGTGCTCCGGCGTTACTTGTCAGGACTGCATGTCTGGGTCTTCCACATGTCAGATAAAAATCGCTGCACTTGGTGTTTCGGCAGCCTGACAGCAATTTATTTGAATGTTTTGTCACACTGGTGTTGGTGCATTTTGTGTGGGCTGCTCACCGGAATGGCAACAGCTCAGAGCTTCCTGACACTCTCTAACACACTCGCACACACGCACACGCAAAGAGACACACACAAGCGCACGCACACACATGTGCTAGCACACGCACACAGAGTCTAGCATAAAATCCCAGATGCATACTGTACTATTTCTGCCCTATAATTAAAACCAGAGTATGTAAAAAAAAAAAAAAAACTGTTGTAGACTAACCAGTTATTTATATCTAACACCTCATAAAACAGGTGACACTATATTATTAACACTGGATATCCTTTTAAAAAAATAATTTACACCTCCATAACCACACACACCGACGTATATGAACCTAAAATAAAATGTCACACCAGCTGGTAAACAGGCGGCACTGAGGTGGATCCAGAAATGCAGCCATGAAAATATTTAGTGTATATATTGGCTAATCAGCGACAGTCGCACCGACCACGCTTTTCCTTTTTTTCTTTGAGGATTTTGACCTATTACTTTTTTTTTTTTTTTTTTTTTTTGCTTTGCTGTTGTTTTGTGATGGAGTATAAAATATAAAAAAATACACACAGTGCAGCTCATTTTATAGAGGTAGTAGTTTTGAACTAAAGATTTCTTTTTGGGGGAATCATAATTATTAGTGATGAACCACTCTGATTTCTTTGTTTGTTTGTTGTTTTTTTTCTGGCTGATACAAATTTCTGTTTTCCTGATTTTGAAATTTCACTTTTAACCACTGTTTTATTATTATTATTATTATTATTATTATTATTATTATTATTATTATTATTATATTTTATTTATTTTTATTATTATTATTTTTGGGAATGATAAAGAATAAAATATAACGGTAATATGGAAAAGGTGATTCTAACAGATTCATCACCATATTTTATGCATCAAAACATATGTCACTAAGCTTTATTTAATTTATAATAATCTGAGAAAAGGAAAATCAAAGTAGATGTTTTTGGTAGATCCATTAATAGATAAAAAATGACAGCAATTTATTATTTTGATGCATTTAATGAATAGGGGAAAAAAAATCTATATTTTTAAATTGTTCGACTCAACAGAGCCGATCAAGAGAAAATTAGATGAGTCTGATCACCGGACGACCAACCAGTGTGTCTTTAAGTTATCCCACTTGTTTTTGTTGTATATTGTAATAAAAAATATATTATTGTTTTGGGAGCATGACAAGCACAAACCCTCCTGCAATCTTGTGATTCTCTGATATGCCATGGAATATTGAGGAAGTTAATGAAATCCTCTCAAAGACAGGAACTCTATTTTTACACTGCGATAATTAAAGTATGGCGAAGTTATAATTTACAGCCCTCGCTTAATTGCATACGAAAAGTAAAATGGGAGAGCTCTACAGTGTGAGAAGAGATTAAATGTGTGGGTGTGTGTATGTGTGCGTGAGTGTGTGTCTCTTCAGTCAGGAAGGGTGAATGTAAAAGAGCTCTGTGCGCATCTAAACAGGAGGACTGTATCTTTTAACATCGTGGAACGTATCAAAGATAAAGTAATGAAATATACACTCGTCTATTTTTCCACAACCGAGCCCTTTGACAAATCGAGTACAATCCCAAATCTCCATAAATCACTATTAAAGACAAGTATATCATCTCCAGCGCATATATCTTCCCCAGCCTGACCTGTAGACTAATGAGAAAAGGCCCAGACTATCTTGTCTGATTAATTAATTCAAAATGTCGGCTGTTATTCAAATGTGAGGCTGGTGTTATTTGAATAACACTTGACAGCGACGCCTGAAGAAATAATTTCTGGTTTGTGGGGTTGCTGCGGCATTACTGATGATGGCTCATGGAAATGTTAGAAGCCGGGGAGTATTTTTCCCCTCTTCCTTAGTCCTCCTGCTTCCTCTCAGCTTCACAGTCATGATAGCTCCAAGAAGTATTTCATTACTCCAACCTCCCCGCCCTTCTTTACAATTATGGCTCTAAGTATTTCTATTTTTTTTTTCTCTCCACTGTCTGTCTTTTCCTCTCTGTTTGTATTCCCTCCCACAGCCAGCCCAAATCTACGGGGCAGCGCTTTGGCTCAGCGAGAGACATGCTGGCAAAGAGGAAGGTCATGGTTTTTACAACTGCAGCTCCTCAATGCTGACAGCCCGCGCTGCCAAAGTGACACACTCTGTTTGGCTTTCCCACGTTCATACAGCTCCACGGTGCTTCGTCTTTATCAAGTAGCACACAAACACACACACATGCAAATGCACATATTTAATCAGCTCTGAGCTGTGTTTTTTGCTGTCAAAGTGCAGCAAAACATGCTCACGGACGGCCATTTTCAAAGAGCGCCATGATAAAAAGTAGTGGGATTTTAAATTTTTGGTATAATTTTTCTGTTATTACAAAAGCTGGTTGACAGAGCATCGGGAAAGCAGTCGCTGGAGGGAGAAAATCATGAATGTACGTGCTGAGGCCCAGGGGGCAGTGCACCCCCTCCTCTATCGCTTCCTTCATCAAGCATGGATTCTAATCAGGGCTGGGGAAGATATAAGACGCTCAGTCATTAAATAAATTAACTCTGCCACTCCATGCTCTCCTTCAGCACCCGTGCGAAGCCCGCCGTGCTCTGCATACTTACTGGGGCTCACCTTCAACGCCGTACCCGAGAGTGCTTGCCAGCACACACACATTCACAAACGCACGTGCGCACGCACAAACACAGGTCAGGATTGAAATTTGGATGTCTAAAGAAGGAGAGGGACCACACTTCCTGTCCCTCAATAATGAGTTACCATTCATGATAAAAGCTTTCACATAATTATGTTAAGAAACCAAAAACATCAGAAGAAAGCGTATGAGATTATGACAATATCATAATATTTCTGTGTCATACTGTCACAGTACCATGTAATAAAACATGTATGACATCTAAATGCCTTTATTGTAAAGAAAGGCAAAAATAATTCCTTATTGCTGCTAAAATATTGCATAGTGTTTTTATAGTTCTAATATTTAGTTGTTGCTTCTTGGTTACACACACTTAAACAAAAATGTAATCTGCGAGTGCTTACTATGCAAAAAACTTGACATTTTACTGTTCTGCTCTTTATAGAGTAAAAGAAGTATAACAAACGGATTATCACTATTTGAATACTACGAATATCTGCTATGAAAGATTTGGCTGTTTAATAAAAATACTGCTCATAGCTAGCTAAAGTTTGAAAACTGTGTTAGCTTATTAAGAGGGATGGATGGTATTCCTGTAGTGTTGACAATGTCTTTTTGACAGTCACAAGAAATATTTCCAAATAGCAGAATATAGCCTTCCTCTAAGTATTACTGTCATTGCCTGCTTTCAGCCAGCTGAGTGGCAGTGTCCAGCAACAAGTGGGGAAGGGGGAGACACTGCCTTACTCTATCCTCTATAGAGCTGGAGAAAAAACATTTTCACTTTGTCACTTTCAATGGCCTAATTAAAACTTTACACTGAAAGTTGTAAAATAATATTTTAAAATATTGTTACACCTTGATTACACCACGTTGTAATCCTAATAAAGATTTCAGTCGCCTCACAGTTACTAGAGATGAATGAAAATTGTCCACATTTATCTGGATTGACAGGATTTGTTTGTTTAATCAGACTAAGTACACATCTAATGCATAATCCCTTTACATATTATTTGATTCAAATCTATGCATTATTTTTTAGATGTTATGACCCTTTAAAAGAAAAATCTTAATTGGTGGAAATCTTAAAAGGCAGGTCGGACTTTAAAAAACTGTAACTTGATATTGTCCAGTCAAAAGCCTGATTGGTGAATGTCTAATAAAAACAAATAGAAAAAAAAGACAGAAAAAAATCTAAGTCTACACAAACTATGACTAATCTCTAAAATCCAGTGTGAATTTTGACACTGACATGATTTTCTTTTTTTTTTTTTTTTTTTTAGGATGTGAGCAGCATGCTGCCATTCATCAACAGGAAGCCAGCATGGCGACGAACAGTAAGAGAGCTCAGTGTCGGCTCGGATCACTGACACAAACAATCAAAGCTGACACAGTGTTCGTATAGCACCTGCCACTCTGGCAACACAAATAGATCAATATGAGGGGAGCTCATTCACTGTTTAAAACTCATATCCTTGCACCCACATCATCTTCCAGAGCAAACCGCCACGTAAAAAGTGCATGCTGAATACATATCAATCACTCTGACAGAGGAAATGCTTATTTGAAGGAGCCGATGTGAGGCAAATGCACGGCGTCAGCAGAATGTCCGTTGTCAAAACTTGCCATTTGAATTTTTCGAGCACATCGCGCCGAGACGAATGTCCTCAGAAATCCCTTACGTCGCAATTTATGTCGTTTTAATGCGTGCTTTAATTCTCCATTACTTAGAGAGGAAGTACCTGGGAGGGTGGAAACGCATTAGAGAAAGTAAGAAATGAACAGAAGGGTCTGGGGATCTCTCTAGCAGACACAATTAAATATTCATGTGTCTCCTCCTAGGACACAACAGATACAGATCATTATCATGGCAACAGCATACCACCATTTTGTCCACACATTTGGCTCCAGATCAATGGGTATGTATTAAATTTCAAACAAGGAAGAAGGAAATGATACTGAATCTTTTGTTTTTTGGTAAAACGAGCCACATAAAGGAGAATTATCAGGTTATATTTGTAAGTAATTGTATCAGATCAAATCAGCTTTGCTAAGGTATTTGGAGAAATGTCCTACAATTGTTGATGCAGCAGGACAAAAACCTTGCCCGCTATGTTAGTTATTCATTCTGAAATTCATTACAGTCTGTCACCTCTTCCTCGTAGTCTTCTTGAGGAGAAAACAAAAGAGGAACAGCGGCAATGTACGCTGGATGACCTCCACTTCCTAAAGAGAGGAGAAACCAGGCTTTTTCTTGTTTCCTTTTTTTTTTTAAGGTTTTCAGTCCTCATCAAGAGGAGCAAAAGGAGGGACAGCATTCCCCCGCTCGCCGTCATTAATCACGGCTTTCTGGAAGCAAGTGCATATTAATTTCTGTCATCCCAAACATCATTTGGTATTGTTATGCCACGGCTCAGTCCTCATTCAGCAGCAGACGTTGGGCCGTTCCTCTTGGTCTGAGGGAAGACAGGGGCCTGTGTGGCGGCGTTTCAGAGCGAGAGGCCTTTATCCCTGGGGCTCTGACACCAATTAAGCCGTTTCACCGAGAGACGAAAAAAAAATAAAAAAAATAGGGACCCGCCGTTTTGCTGTAACATGAGCCAGCACCTAACTGCTGGCCCCTCGCCATCTTTCCATTACTTCAGAAACAAAAATGAACTTCAAGGGACTTAAGAAAACAAAAACCATAGCCAGCTCAGTGAATGGTTTTTATTTTAGTAAAACTCCCAAACAAAATTATAGAGGTGTTTAAGTGTTTGTCCATTTAACACCAGTAGTAGCAGACCTGACTCCACCTCATGGGCTGCAATGAAACTATTATACGGCTGGTTTATAATTCTATAAATTTATTTAAATGCGCAAATAAAATCAAGATATCTTTTCTGGCAGTGCACAAACTCTAAGATCCCCTTTTTCTTTCTGCATTGCCTTTTAGGAAGCACCACAGCGGAGCTTGTCTTAAGGCTACAGCAGAATAATGCAAGGTTTGCTATGAATTAAATATTAGAAATCTTAACACGGCAGCCAATAAGAATTATTTGCCTTATTAAAGCAGCAGAAGACGCTGATTAAAATTTCATTGCATTGCAGTCTTTTTCCCATTTCTGGAGCCGATATATCATTGTAATGTACGAAAAGCAGAACAATGGCATCTGGAACAATGGCGAGAGGAGCTCAAATTTAAAGCTTGCAGAAGAAGAAAAGACAACTCTCCAGGAAAATAATCTTATGAAAAGGAAAAGAGCAATTTCAGGCAACAGGCTTCCAAGTACAACAGTGACAAAGAGTTTAAAGTGTAAGACATATTTGTCAAAATATATTTAAGCTGCGAAACTTCCCCATGTATTGGAAAAACATATCCACACTGTAAAAAGGAACTTTGGAGGTTCTTAGATATTAGCTAATAAATGTATTTACATTTTAATCAGGCAAATTAGTTTAATGAAACTTAAAGTCTAATAACAATACCTACTTTATTTTTGTAAAAAATGAAGCTCAAAGACTTGTAGTTGAGAACCTGTATGAATACTTAATAAGTATTTAAGTTTGTAAGCAGCTCTAACTAGTTTAGCAACAGTGCTAATGCTAAACTTGCTAGCCAGCTGAGCTTAACCCCGAAACAGTTTATGATAATGACTAACACATCATAACTAAGGTTCATTAACATTTTTCCCTTAATTAGTTTAGCAACAGAGTCAATGCTAAAAGTCAGACTTACTCTCAAGTTGAGGTTCTTGATTATTTTATCTAAAGTGTTTAACAGGAATATTTATCCAAAAGTATACATAAAATATACACAAATTTAAAAAGCTCATTTCTCTATTGTAGATAATAAATAGTCAATTTTGTTGAGTAAGTTTATTTAAACTCAACTCAAAATATCTTTTAGCTCTTAAACTTACATAATATCTATTGAGAAATATGATACATATCTGCCCAGATAAACTGTATGCAAATTGCCACACTAATTTAATTGGTTACTTCTACCAGCTTATTTTATCAGTGTAAAAGAACACTCACACACAAACTCAAAAAAAAACATATTTTCCACAGCAAATGACATAATGTAATTAAGATTATGTGTAGTAAAGCAGGAATATGAGCAAACGCCTGCTTTTTATCAGTGTTGCTGAACTTTCCACTGATAAGACTTTGAGTTGTTCACATGTAATGTGTACAGAGTAAATGAACATCATAGACTCCCATTGTCCCAGGAGGGAAACTCTTCCCTGAAACACTAGAACTAATGAAATAGAGACCTACAAATAGCAGTCATTACTGAGGGAGGACTTGGTTTGCACCAGCCTTTTCACTCTAACACTGTTTATAACCAGCTTCATGGCGTCACATAGGCACTGAAAGTGACACAGACACAAATAACATGAAACATTGGGGCTATAGTCTGCAGTTAGTGGCTTATTTTTATTTATTTATTTTTTGTTGTTGTTGCAAAAATAAATTCTGTTCAGCTTAATTAGAGCTGGAATTTTAAAAAAAAGTTATGCATTTATATATTCTGAAGTTTGTACAATCTTCGTTTATTTTCGCAAATGATTGCTGCAGAAAAACATGTTGACATCTCTTTCTATGTCCTTCTGTCAATAATTAAGTAAACAAGTAAGCGCAAATTGAAGTATTTTCAGAGGTTAAATCTCGTCAGTAAAATCAGTGTCAGTACAGAAGGGGGCTTGTGGAAATTTTAGCTCCAGCATGTATGGCAGGTCAAAGATTTTTTTATTTTATTTTTTTTTTTTTTGTGCAGTTTTGACAAGAGTCCAACTCCAGCGATGTATGAAACTAGAGTCTTTGCAAACTTGCATCAGTATGACAAGCTCTATCACTCATGTCGGTTTTTTCTCTGTTTACAAAAAACACTACTTGCAATCGATACAACCGGGCAAAAGCTTTTCGAATGAAGTCCTAAATTTGCTCCACCTTCTCCCTGTCTGCTCAGGTTTGTTTTTGTTTTTTTGTTCTGTTTTTTTTTCACGTAAACAGGCAAGAGGGGCCGCCGACTCGCCGACAGGCCCTCTCCCTCTGCTGTAAACTAATTTCAATCAATCCTTCCTTTTTGCATCCAAAGCAGCCTCTGCTGGCTGCCACCGCCTGAAGATAACTATTTCACCACCTCTGTCATGCCTAATTAACAACTCAGATGTACAATTTAGAAATTTCGCAATTAACCTAGTAAAATATTGTTGGAGGATGCTAATTGTTATGCCAGTTGCCATAAAGGCTCATTTGCATAACGTATGTGCAAAAAACAATTATGAGCTGTTGATCGCACAGGAGCCCTGCAGAAAACGCTTGGAGCGATTGAGTGGGAAGAGACAGGGTGGATGGGGGGTGGAGGGGGAGAAGACGTGTGCTCGAGTGTGCAGATGGAGGGACGGTGCCGGATCATTGTACATAAAAAACAGATTTGAGAGGCCATGTGCACAGCTACACAAGGCAGCGCCGCTGCAGAAACATCTCTCCCCACAGCACAAAAGCATTTACCCTTCCAAATGAAACTGATATGCATGCTCTTGTTTTTTTTTTTTTTACTCCCTCTCTTTGTCTCCCTGTCCTCTTTGTCTTGCTCTCCTTCTTTTCATCCCGGCTGATGGGGAAATGGAGGGTATTTGGAAGCTACTTAGATAATAGCCACATCTTCCTCGGTCCCCCTTGTGCTTTAGAGGAGGAAGCAGTGGCCCTGCCATTGAGCCAGCCAGGAACCCAGCTGTGCACGACCCATTCGGCACAACCGCTATCTAGTGAGTACAGCCGCATCACTGGGGCTCCACAAGACAAAAAAGCAGCCAAAGTCAATTGTCTCAGCTGCTGAATAGCTTTCTGTTCTCTGTCATGCGTTTACGAGGGCTTTTTTTTTTCTGCGTGAAGAAAAGGGGACGGAATACAATGAATTAAATGTACAAAAATAAACTAAAATTAGAGCAAAAAATTTATATATATATATATATAATTTTTTTATATATATTTATAAAAATATTATTTTTTAAATTTAATTTTTTTGTATGAAGGAGGCTCATTATATTTGTCTAGGAATAATAAAACATTTTCTTTCTTCAACTTCTGTTTGTGACTTATGCTAAACAGTATGGTGGGTCTGGTTGCTGTACAGTGTTGGGGGAAACTTGCTTTAAAAGAGTATTAAAATCACACATCTCCACCCCAAAGCCACCCCTGTTGCATTACTGAGTTTATTAAATTAAAGGCAAGGCAGATCACATCTGGTTCAGGAAACAGATTATTTTTTTCTTTCTTTTACGCTAACATGCTCAGTCCTAATCCTGTTTTTCACTCCTGGCAAATTTTCTATATCTCTCTATTGAATGTTTTTTTTTTTCCAGACAATACTTTCTTTCAGAACAGAACATGTAACACAGACAAACTCCTGAATACACCCAAAAGACCTCCTTGCTTTTTGTTTTTTCTTCTTTCTTTTTCTCTTTCTCAGAATCCAAGTCGGACACATCCAGGTGACATTCTCTTGGCCTCCGATTGCAGGCTCTCCCTATAATCCACAGCTTCACACACCGGATCACAGCATTTATCAGCCTGAATCTGCCACATTCTCTCCCTCTCTCAGTTACCTCTTTAGACCACCTCCCCGTCCTCCCCCCATTTTCTGAACCTGACGAGTCAAAGGTCAGGAAAACAACAAGTCAATACGCAAGCAAGACGAAGAAGAAGCGCCTCGCCGCTGAGAGAGAGCCATGGAGAGGGGTAAGCCCCTCTGCAGCGCGTTGTGATTTAGCCTGTAATAGTTTTCTGTAATCTCTTTCTATTGATTAAACCTCACATCAAAGCGAAGTCTTGCTACAGAACCTCTCTTTTCCTGCTCAGAAATACCATATGGAGGTAATCTTTCACCTTTGTTATTCTTGCCGCTCCCACCGCTGCTGCTGCCCCTGCTGTTGGGAGCTCCTTCTCCCAAGCATGAGGAGGGGAGACCAGAGGGATAATACAAACCCAGCTCAGGGGAATAACTGCAAAACTCATCTGAATCGCACACAAATTCCACTCAATGCGCCCATTGTCACCTCGCGCAGCTTGAATGTTACCTATTGTCCTGAAGCATGGCAGAATTTTGCTTTCAGGTTTGATAATTGGAACCAAGAAGAAAACCCCTCGCCAGCCAAGGGACAAAAACGACACATGCGAACCGAATTTCACTTTTTAGCTTATCTAAATGCAAAACTAAGCAGAAGAAGAAGAGAAAAAAATAGGTTGGGGTGGGCTCCAGCTAAAAACACTCAATTTAGTGACAGGCAAATGACTTCATGCTGCCACTTAATCTCATTTCTTGCATAATGCTCTCTAATTAGCATATCAAAGTGAATTAATACTTCTAGGGGCATTAGCTATGCAGGAAAATGCTGTGGCTCTACAAAAACAGTTAGAGGAGTGCCATAAAGTTCCAGACACTCTGACAAGTGCTCAAATGTCTCACTCCACTTTTTTTTAAAAAAAAAAAGCTATATGACATGATATGACAATAAGTTCTGATCACAGCAAAGAGTTTTTGTAAATAAAAGTGTTGCTCAGGCTGCTCCGGGTTCCTATGGCTGAGAAGCAGCGGTACCGTGTTGTGATCTGAACAGATAGTGTAAAGTCTGAAGGAGACACCAGCGAACGATGTGAAAGGCTCGCTGCGTGCGCTGGAGTGGCGGACCGGTCAACAAGGCCAGCAGAGCAGCTGAGCTCTGTCAGACTCAAAGAGGGACAGACTGGTACTCCACAGCACAGGTTAACCACACACACCCCCACACGCCCGCACACTCACATTGCATGCAATGCACGCACGCACACGTGAACTCAAGCGCACAGAAACTTGCTCTCCAATATCTCATCTCTTTCACACACATTTATTCTGAATCTCACACACCCACGCTAACGACGAGCACGTAAAACTTTCGTTGTTTCGTCTGAAATTAATTTTCCATTATGTTTTTTTAAAAAAAGAGAGATGTTTTTAAAACATTCAATGTCGGAGTTGTAAATTCAGAGAGGAAAGTTGAGTATGATTTCAGAAATAAATCCACTAATCCATTTCTGTTCCATCCACATATCAGATACGCTTTTGTGCTGCTAATCACTGCATCAGATCCACCACTGGTGTCATTTATGTACCTTAGTCTTATTTGTCTATATTTAAATTCTCTAAATTCAGCGACAGCACAGCCACAGAGCCTTCACAAGACCGAGGAGCCCAAGCCGGTCCCTGTGGACGCCACCTGTGTTGAGGAAGTTCATAAAGTTTTATGATCTCCTAAAAGCTAATTTCCTCATAAAGCACACAAAGGTCACAAATCTGGCACGTAGGTTTCCTCATTAGACTTTTTCCCTTTTTTTTCTAATTATTTCACCACCAGAAACACACCACAAACACCTGCACATTTTGTGCTTTTAACCTTAAGAATTGGGTGTTTAAATAAAAGGGATTTTTTTTTTTTTTTTTTTTTTTACCCTGGTCTTTAAAAAGAAAAGGATCTTAGATTGCTTCATTTACAATCTGAACAAGAGGAGTTTATCTAATTCACTCTATTTTATTCAAATAAAATAGAAAGAGCTCTGTAGCAGATCCTGCAGGCTCTAATGTTTTGAAAAGTTTTGATCTTTGGACCTAAAACTCAGTTCTCAGCTCCATTATGTGTGTCATCTCGCAGGCGCATAGAATGTTTCAAAATCTTTGCTGTAAAAATATGTAAATTATTCAGACAAACTCTAAAAAATTTTCTGCAAATTGATTTTGATTCATATCAGCAAAAATAACTTGACTATTTCTTGGGGGGGTTTTTTTGTTTGTTTGTTTTTCCCTGCTTCTGTTTTCTCCAAATCAATGAGACTCCATAGAGTAGCACTCTAATTATAGACACGCACACTGTAGTCTGCTTGAAAGTGTGGGATTGTTTTCATGTAATAAAGCACGAATTTCCGTGTGATCTTAGCTGTGTAGAGCATATGCTGCGGGATTTCCCCGTCCTGCTCTGTGCCAGGGGTAGGGAAGCACGCTTTCTGCACAAATTCAAAGGACAAGACGCTCCTGCAGGAACGAGAGCATCTTCAGTGGAAAGTGACAACACTTACTGTTTCTACATGGCACACAGTGACAAATTTAAAAAGGTGATTGATTCATTCGGGCGGAGGTCTACCCCTCCACCATCTACCCCCACCACCCTGCCTTTCTCTCTCTCTCCTCTTCCAAAAATCCTTGCAACCTTGACCCGCACAATGCTATTAGATCAATTATTCTATTGTTTTGTTTTTCTTTTTTTCCTAAAATATATTTTTGTATATGTCAGGCCATTATTTGATCTTTAGCAGAAAAATCTTACCTGTCTTTTCTTTGATTTCACAGAGAACGCTGAAGAGTGCTGGTTTCATTCTGTGACAGTTCAGTCCATGTTTCCTGTTTCAGTATAAGAAAAAAATAAAACACTCAAATAAGGTCACAGATAAAAAAACATGTTAGACATGAACAAGTTTAAGCCTCTATGCTCTGCAACTCACACACTCTTATTTAAAAAAAAAGTTACCTGAAGTTTAACATCTATTATGAAAATTACTTATTTTTTAAATGATGCTTGCATCTGTATGGGGCTGAATTTTGACAACAGTCTTGGCTGAAATCTGACATATGTGCAGCACCAACTTTTTTTCTTTTTTTTTTGCAACAACACCACCTCGCTCAGGTTCAAACAGGTAGTTTAAATAAAACTATGTTGCTCCCTATTGTGACAGCTTTCACGTGTGTTAAACGCTTCGCGAGGCTCAGCCGTTGGGCATTACTATTTTTACAGCCAAATCCGGTCTATTGTGAACACACTGGGACTTCAGGTAATCAGGGCCAAAACAACATCCCTCAACAAAGATGCGTCCAGCGATTTGCTGGGAGGGCGAACTTAACAAAACATATAAATCAACCAACTTTGCTTGCGCCTCGTCCAGACTCTGATCGGTTATGGTCATGATCTGATGCAGAATGTCACCGATGTCTTGCTTCCTCCCGTCCCCGTCCGTCCCGTCGTGTCCGTGCGGAGGCGGCAGCGGCATGCCTCCCTGCACCGAGTGGCCGGCCAGACTGACGCCGCCGATGGACTGCATGATCCGGGCTTGATCGTCCATGGTAGCCGCTAAAGAGTCTGTGCACTGAGCCACACAAATTGAAAAACTCATATACGAAATCGGCTAGAGCATATGCCGTAGAGACTAGGTTGGATGCAAACGCAGTGTTTGTTCAGCGAAATAAAGACGCGTGTTTCTTGAATAATAACTACAGCAGATATATGTATCTATATATATATATATATATATATATATATATTAGTGTGAAGTAGTCCTCTTGATGCTTTCTTTTTTTACGCGCGGGTCCAAAGTGCCCAAAAACGCGTGGCAGTGTTTTGCGTGGGGAAAAAAAAAAAAAAAAAAAAAAAGAAAGAAAGAAAAATCTTTCTTCTTCTTCTTAAAACTTCTTCGTCAAAATTGACGCTCCATCATATCCCCGCTCCAAATCCTCTCACCGATCAGTCTTTTTCCCCCCTCTCTCTCACTCTCTCTCTGCGATTTAACACCGGCAGTGGAGACAAGAAACGGTCCTTGGTGGTCTCTTCACCAGAATCCCCGGCGCATGTCCTCTTGAAAATGTCCAAATCCTCCTTTGCGAAAATTATCCAACGTGGAAATGTGTAAACAAATAATAGTGGTAAAAAAATTTTTAAAAAAATCTCAGGCTAAATCTCAGGTAAACGTGGAGTAATGTTTCCTGTATTTTTTTTTTAAATCACAATCTGCAGCACAAGGTGTCCAAAGGTTACTATAAAAAAAAAAATGAAATGTAGAAAAAGTTGAGATTTTTGTTGTTGTTGTTGCAAAAGAAAGGGGAGGAAAAAAGCAACGGCGACTCGAAATTAATTAGGATAGAACGCTGTATAAAAGGCGATGCGCAAAAAAATATCTTGCCCTGCTGAAATTTATGAGCTCCAGCCCTCTGCCTGTGTGTGTTTTATGTTGTTTGATGGCAGCGCTAGTGAGCGATTGACAGTGTGCCAATGCCACTCACTCAGTGCAGACGTGTCAGAGCCGGGTACAGGGGTAGGAAGGAGGGGAAAAAAAATAATAATGAAAAAAATAAAAAATACAAAATACCGAAATGAAAATGCACGCTCCGCCCTGCAGAGGAGGGGTCTATACTCTTGTCACTTCTCGCCCGAACAGCGAAAAACAAAATGTTAAGAGCGAGCACTTAGGATGGTGATTATAATGATGAAAGCACGGCTGAGTCCCCTCTCTCTTTCTTGCAGCGGCTGCAGGCAGGGTATCCTCTGTCCTCGCGCGTGCACGCTGCAGCTATGTGCATATTCTCTAGCAGTGATCGAGATTTAGCTCTGCAGCACCGCAGGCAAATGCATAATGAGAGTTTTTGCACAGTTTGATGAAGAACTGCATAGCCGCTTGCGAGCCTCGGTTCGAGCCAGGCGAAGCAGCCAGACATGTTTATATTATTGCAAGCAAAGCTCCGTGGGCCAATCCGGGCCCGGAAGGACGAAGACTGACGAGCCGTCCGTCCTATTGCTGGCAGATGCATGACGCCCAGAACCCACCCACTCCATCCCTCCATCTTCGAGCCCGCTCGTGCAGAAGGATGGGAACTTCTGATTGGTCGTTGCCACGAGTGACATCCATTGCACAAGCAGGCGGCGCTGCTCGGTGCTCCTCCGCAGTTGCTATGGCAGCAGACAAGTTGTTAAGCTGCTGGATGCGAGGCAACAAATATACAGCGCACTCCTACAGCATGCATCTATATTCCGGGGGAAAGAAAGAAGGAAGAAGCAAGCGGGCTGCTCTCGGTTTGAGGCGGTTTTCGCACATTATTTGGCAGTACAGAAAGTTATTGGGGAATAAGGCTGGCGTTTTTATTCTTTAGTTTTTGTTTTACTGAGTAAGAGTTTGTGGAAAGAGCTTTTCCCTCCCAAGAGAAGCTCGGTGTTATGCACGGTCCTTCAAAGCCTAACTTTTAACAGACATTTTTTTATGTTGTTGCCAGATTTTGTTTAATTACACTGTATCAGACTAGTGAATTGTATAAAAATAGCATAATTGCAAAATAACTATGGGACTGATTTTATTACATTATTTGTTCAAAAGACACTAAAATAAATACAAAATAAAATAAAAGATTAATTTCCACCAAAACTAAGTTTTAGCACATGAAACTGGTTTGTAAGGCACATTGTATCTCCATCTCAATAAGTTTTCTTTTTTTGTTGTTGTTTTTTGTTTTTGTTTTGTTTTTTAAATGAGGAAAGTGGACATATGGAACTCTCTGTGACTCAATATCTGTCTGTAGCTTTAACCAGTTATATCTTAAAACAAAGAATCCAGAAGATTTAAAACTCATTTTGTTATGTGGGTTTCTTTTGTCTAATATTATTCAGTTTCTGGCTCGACGTGGTGAAGATCTAGCAGTTTTAGGATGGGATATTTTAACGTGTCTCTAAGTATTCCTGGTAATTTTTCTTGTCTTGCATGTGAAGATTTTAAACAGACAATGATGCAAATGCATTTTTAAAAGTCTGATGTGTTTCTACAAGTTTCAAGTAGTTGTTAAATTTAGAACTACTGGATAACCATCGTATCGCAATTTCTATATCACCTCATAATATTGTAAAGTTGTAAGTTGTAACTAAGTTTCTCTCTATGCTCCATAAACCAAAACTGAATTTTAAAGAATCTGCAATTAGCGTAGTAAGTTTAACCAGTACAGGTTTGACCTCTCTGTACATCACAGGTTTCACGCCTGTGTCAGTGTGTGATTTTCTTGATGCAAGAAGAGTGCAGAAAAATGTTCAATTTGTTTTCTCATTAATCGGGTCAGAAGTCTCAAATTGTGTTTTACAAAGCTCCTCCAGGTAGAATGTTTCATTTCAGGTTTGACCAGAAACATTTTTTTTATTTTTATTTTTTTTTTTAGATTTTGCCAATCCCTTAAATTAAGCACTATATTTAATAATCTCAAATCAAAAACCAATTTTGGCATCGTTAGCATCCAATAGTATACAACCATGTTTTTTCACTGTGCTTAGCCTGCACAGTACATAAGGGATGACGATTCCCTAACTAACTGGACATCCCAATAAGCAACAGAAAAGTTCTGAGGGAACAGATTATAGACAATTTTATTTCTTTGCATTTTTTTGAGAACCTACTTTTGTCATACCTGTGTCCTGTGCAAAAAGTCATATTGCCCATGTCATAAAACAGCTACTATATTCTTTGAGCAAGAGCCACCAGTCATTATGATAAACATTTAATTCTCCATATTAATGATTTGAATGTGTAGAAATGTATCAGTGAATTCCTGAGATAGGGTTTGTTCATGCTGGTCAAAACAAAGAAAAGAAAATGATTTATAAATTATTCATCGTCAAGAATAACAGCCGAGTGACGAGACTAATCTTCAATAAAGGCAGAAAGATTTTCTTTTAAAAAAAAACTAAATTTGGAGCCATTGTACAGTGACTCATTACTTAAAATAGTTCAACATTTGATTGCTTTAGCAGCAGGGGGAGGACATGGTCCTACTGTTCTATTCTGCACTTCACAAACTACAGGAGGATGAGTCAGATGTACTTCACATAAATGAGAAGATTCAGTTATAAGGATGCCATGTACAGGCAGAAGCCATGTACCATAAAGAGAAACTCAAATCTCACAGAAGCAGTGAAGGCATCTGAATGTTTCATTTTGCTAAAAAAAAAAAAAAAAAAAACAAAAGGCAGAACTTGACAGGCAGAATGATAGAAGATAGAACAAGAGCAAAAGTCAGAAAAATAGCAAGATACATTAAAATATATTCCAAAATGTACTTTTATTCATAAGTCCTGTATTTCAGATTTAATCCAACCCGATTTGCAGACAAATTTTTAATATGTAAATAAAGTCATTACGGACCGACTTGCCGTTTTACATTCCTCTACTCATCCGTTTGACCTTGAAGGAGGGGAGCGACGCAGTCTTTAAGTTTAGTGAATGGGAGTCCCAGGACTACTGCATTTATCATGGAAATACTGAGCTGTCAAGTCACAGTGCATACCTGTCAGGAAAGGCTCAAAGGTACAGCTCCGGCTCCTCTCCTCTCTTGCAGTGCATGATTCTTCATTGCATTGCATAGCAGGCCTATTCACCGTTGTTTTCAGCCATATGTCAACATAATCCATTTCCTTATGTGACAGCTCCTAACAGTAAGACATTGTTGAGAGGAGGGAGGGATGGGGGGGGGCGGCACTGGTTCCCTCAAAAACGTGTTTACATAACACTTCTACAAGCGGTTTTTCTTTATTGGTGGAAACAAATATTCAAAAAAAAAAAAAAAAAATTCCTGAAAGACAGTTTATTTGACTTTCTGGTTTCGTTCCTGGTTAAATTGGTAGAAACAGTTTTTGCAAAGCGAGCACAGCGAGGCGAAGGAATAAGCACCTACAAGTGGCAGAGACAACACTTTGTCATCATGCTTCTCATTGTGACATCTGAAAAGACCCACAGGTGCTGTAGAAAGTGACTGTGTTGTCATATTTCATTTAGGCATCCTTCTGCAAAGCTGTAATTGCCTAATTAGCTTGTTAATTAGGAGATTAGCATTTACTGATAGAGTGGCTTGCTCTGTTGTGATGAGAGTAATACAGATTAAGTGAGAAGTTATGGGTGCGTGAGTTCACAATTTCTCTGTCCACAAACGGGTCACAAATCATTAAAAGGTTTGTGGGGGAAAAGCTGGATGTATCACATCTGACGACGGCGCTTGCTTTTCCTCGCAGCCTGATGGTAGGGGAGGAAAGTAGAGGGGCAGCCTGTCACACGGATCCCTCCCGGTCTGAGTGTCGCCTGCATTATTCCTCGTTGCTCAGGGAAGTTGGAGGAAATGACGGAGCAGACGGTGCCGGAGACATTACTAACCTAATTATCAGAGGTCTTTCTTCTGCTTTGGTTACGTCGTTTTATTTATATCCTGATGTTTGTCGCTGCTGTGCATGCACTTTGTCTCCATTACAACTACACCTGTGAGAGGAGAGAGCAAAGTAGAAAGAGTGGTGGCTGAATTTGACCCAAGGTTTAGCGGGAACTGTTTTATAAACATACTGGCTTCAACAGTTCAACTACATGAGTGAGCAGGAAGTGGATATGCATGGCTAATTTAATGTGACGTAAGACGAATAACTACAAGGACACTTTCGCGTTACCAGAAAAAAGTTACTTTTAATATGAACACGAGCTCTCATTATAGTGCTGCATAAACTAGATATACTCACAGTTACATTACTATGTGTTCATATGTCGTATTATTTACCTTGATTTAGGAATTTGTGTTATTAATAAGTTTATTTCACTGTTTTTCGCTGTCAGTCCCAAGTTCTTATATAATCTAGTCAGTAAAGAATATGTTGCATTCACTGAACTAATTTCATATTTTAGTTGTCAAATCTTAATCTTCAAATGAATTTGTAACTTTAGGATTGTTGTCAGACTGATAGAAATACCATGAAGAAATATAAATCTAAAATAAAAAAAACATGTTGTTTCTTCTTTTGATTTTATAGTTGTGCTGGAATAGCAAAGCAAACAAAAAACACTGTTTTGTGTAACAATGCATATTTTGCTAAAACTTAACTGGTGGCGTATATTATGTCAGTGATGCATCCTAGACACACATGGCAGTTGTCTGGCAGAAGCCCTCAGTATGTCCATATTTATTGATTTTTGTTTTCTTGTGAAAATCAACTCTATTGATTGCTCTTCAATCTGAATTTCCATCTGGAAGTTTTTTTTCTTTTTTTGAAAAGTTGTGCTTTGGGGAGATACAAGTGTTTTTTTTTTTTGTTTGTTTTTTGTTTTTTGCCTGACAGCAACAATATAATATAATACATATAATCTGCAACTGTGCAAAGAGTTAGTTATGTTGTCAGTGGTGTCATTAGCTCCTTTATCAAATAGTATAAAACTGTACTATTACACATACGTTAGCTGCCTGGATATAAATTCCTGGAAGATTTTGTACAATCTTAAAATTCTGAAAAAAAACTTAAAATTTCATATATAATTAATTATTCAAATGGTGCCAACATGGCACAGGAGATGTGGGGAGGGGGAAAGCTCTAAAAAGGCAGTGAATGAGAAACATATTTAAAAAATTGTTCTTGAAGGGAAAAAGCTTTGCTTTACAGCTTATTTGAAGCTTTTAATGATGAAGATAAATAAGCAGCTGTTTTCAATTCCATGAAAATCAACAATAATGAAAATATGCTCTGTAATAAGTTTGAGTGCTTCTACAGTATGTAGCCACTCGTTTTTTATCTGGTTATATGAGGCAGCTCATTTTTCTCTGCGACCACAAGGAAATAAAAGACGGAAAATAAAGATGTCTCCTTAGAATATCAACGTTTCAATAAGGTTTTAATTCTGAGGGCATCATGCGAGGATCCTGTGTCTTTAGTAAGTCGAGACAGATGTGGAGGATCAGTGGCAGGCAGTAATCAGGAGAGGAAGGTGAGAGGTACACAGCTATACTGCTCACCACGATCAATCATACTATACTTGTCCTCCCTCGACTCTCTGGCTGTTACTGTCTCCAGTGAATGCGCTCCTCTCTTTGCTTAAAATTATTACACAGGCCATAAACCCAGAGAGGTGAGTGTCCTGCTAATGTGGGTACATGTAGTGGTTGCAGTAACCTTTAAGAGTGGCCAATGGCCGGCGGTGGCTTGGACATGGGCCATATATTCTGGTCAATACCAGAGCCACGGATTGACTTGAGGGGAGGCATTTTAAGGCCTCACATTTTAATTGACATTGAGGCTGCAGTTGAACATTGATTCTCAAGAGCGGAATAGAATCAGAGCTTGATTGCTGCGCTATTTATTGCAAAAATCCTAATCGGTTTGAAGGCTTTCTTAAACTTTTAATTTGCAGAAATGCTGAAAGAGGTTAGTGAGGGTGGCGGGGGGAGGAGACGGCTTCCCCTTGTGACACTGATGTGGATCTTCTCTTGTAAATTGATAAAATATCTTCTGCAAATATAATCTGGTAAGTGTCGTTTCATTGAAATTGTTTAATTTCACTTCGGTCCAGCAGTAATTTCATTTTGTGAAACCATATGTAAAACTGTCACTTCTGTTGAAAATAAACTCTTCATCTCGCCACAGATTTCTCTCAACACCACAGTTTGGTGTGTTATCTCTTGCTCTGTGCAGCTATTCAGATTAAAGCATAAACTTTCACAATTTCTCTTCTTTGAACATCAGTGGGTCTGGTAATGAAGAGAAAATCTCTCAAGAGGTCAGACCAGAGCGTGTCTAAATCACTGCGGCCAGACTTGCCCTCAACTCAGCTTGAGTATTGACATTATGCCAGCTATGACACCATAACTCAACCCACTGCGATGGTCATTTGATAAATGGTATCATAAATTGTTGACAAAACAATTTGTGATGTATTATGTTACCGATGGGTTGTACTGCTTATCAAATCAAGTAATCTGGCAGGACTTGCCATTCATCAGCATAATGCAAGTGCTAGCTGTAGTCGGTGATGACTTTGTTGCTTTGTCAACATGCATGTTGCAGGAAACAACGTCTGTCTTTCTAAAGATGTGACATATCTATCTTTTGCTTTGTAGTAACGGGGTTTGAGTAGACTGCAATGTTCACAAGGGACTCATCTGGATAAAAATTAAATGTAATTTTTTTTTTAAAAATCATTAAATTTTTAATGAAAAGCACTGGAGGAACAGCTGACATGAAATCTTCGACGCTGTGATAAATTGAAAAGAGGAGAATTGCTCTCTCCAAATCATTTATTTATTAATTTTTATGGGTTGCTTTCGTAATTTTGGTAAATATTCTATAAAAATATTAACACCATAGTTTAGCTATGGCTCACATTTTCCATTGTACATAAATAAGCAAACAATGTTTGAGATGTTACTGGAATAAAATATACATCTTGGGTCAAGTAATATCAAGTAACAACTGGAATTTGATGGAAACAGATATTCTGAGTAAATAACCACAAGGAACTATATGTACTTCTGTGTTAATAGCCCTCTAATGAAATGTGAAGGCAGTTACAAGGTTTGCAGAATTGTGTTCCCATTAAACAATGTGTCATTTTTCATACTGGTACTGCTCTACCCAGTATCATTTGTCCCCAGAAAACAATAATCAGTTTTTATACTAAAATGAGGATGCTAGAAAAGTTATCTGGGGAAAGTAAATTATTAATTTCTAATAACCTCTCAAAGAACCTTAGCATTTTATTGCAAGCAAACAGCACCATCATCAAATTAAGGGCTATATGTTTTGATTCGTCCCACAACACATAATATGCTCTACCTCATTTTAAACATATTATTAAAAACAAGAGATGCTACACCTCTGTAGTGCTGTGCAGCAGTAGTAGTGGTGTAGTTCTTACAGGCCGAGCTTCTCGCTCTGTCAGCATGACTTTGTCCCGTGATAGAAATGTACAAACGTCATGTGCTTTCTGTAAGATGAATTCAAATTCACTCCTTAAATGTTTGCCAGAAATGAGAACCATGAAATTAAAAGTGAATTTACAATATTCTAAACTGCTGACTTTCAAAATACCTCACATTTGAAATACACATCAATGTATCCAAAATGCTAGAAAATTGCTAGAATGTAAGCAAACTTTTTTGATTCATAGAACTTTGTTAAACACCTAATGCACACTGTCAAAAGCCCGTGTCACTCTACTGTGAATACATTTGAACATTTGTTACAGACTTTCTTAGCCAGTGTTTCTCTGAATGTCTGAAGTTGAATCTGTTCAAATCAATAAACTTATAAGGTGGGTCATACAGTGACTGGAACATAATTCAAACATAATGTTTTCTTACTATGAGATCGCGGGTTGAAGAAGCTGTGCTTGACTCTCATGAAAACCAGCATCAAAATATTTTCTATGCAAACCAGTTGCTTGACACTTTTCAGAGCTGACAAAAGAGGAAGTTCCTTAGCTTGACTTTAAACATAGAAACGTATTTCTCCACAGAAAATCAATAGCAAGGATGCGTTTGCAGAATCAATGATCTGGTATTGACTACAAACTACTATTTCATTTATACATATATTTATATATTATACATATATAAATGAAATACTGTATATGTATACATACAAATCTATATATGTATAAATACATATTTATACATATATATTTTATTTACATATGTATAAATGAAATAGTAGTAAACTGTTTGAATAAGGAGGAATTTTAACACGTTTCTTGATCATCTCAGCTGATGTGTGCTAGTCATTAGCAACTCAAAACCATTTGGAGCGAGCCAGTTTGACTTTAGCATTAGCACTCGCACATAACAAGCTAAAGCTACATACAAAGTTATATTTTTGCTCCAAATACATAGAAATTAAAAGTCTTATAATGGTTTTTCACTTTTGCTGAGATAGCTTTTCAATCTTTTCACTCTTGGCTCGAAAAAATGAAAGCAATAGTCGGCTGACCAGCATCAGTTAGGTTTAGGGAGGATTTGTTACTAAATTCAGTGTGAAATTTGAAATTGGTTGTAATTTAACCAATTTCACATTTACAACAACACGATTCATTATGATTTTATTAGTTTTAATGGCTGACAAGTAATACTCTTCAAAATGTAATGATGGTTCATTCATAAAAATAAATAATGTTAAAAAAAAAATTAAAAGAGTACTTCGTTGTTTTTTTTAACATGGTCAGACAAATGAACAGCAATTATCACAACCAAATAAAGATTTTTGTGACAACACTTTATTAAAAATAAACTTTAAACTTCTAGTTTATTTTTTTGTCCAGACTGCCACACATGTCACTATCTAAAGCAGTTATTTTTATCTTTTTCTGGAGCTTTTGTTCTTTATTGCTCATAAAAACATGCCAGATAGGAGATAAGCCTCAACAGCGAGTTCATTTGTGAAGGGTAAGTGACAAGCAGTGTTATCACTGTGACCACTCACTGTCTTTTTTTTTCCTCTTAAGTGTACTGTATGGTGAGAACATTTAAAAGAAAAATGAAAACAGCAGTCAGCCTGGTTTGAGTAATTAGGAGGCACTATAAAACAAAATGCAAAAATCAAATTTCTTTATTTTTAGCTTCAATGAAGTCAAGAGATTAAAATTGTCATCTTTCTTCAAACATGTTGAGGAGGTGAAGCACATGGTGCAGTATTTATGAAGTGCACCACCGTATAGCAGGCGCTACAGCCAATTTTCATCAGAAATATTTGATCTTAGCAGACAGTGCTGAATGGAAGCCTCCCGCTCTTGATCAAGACGCAGCGCTGCACCTTTTCATCATGCTGTTCTTTGCTGGAAGTTGCCTGTCCATCCTCTCCCTGACAGTGGCTGGCATGAAGTGACCCATTGGCTTCAAAGAAACATTGAAGTTCTGCAAACAATCTGTCACGGAAGCACGGAAACCAGCGACTACGACTACATCTGCCCACAAACCTCTTCATGGAGGCATCGTTTGTTGTAGATGTGATGGAGGACGTGTGTTGTTAGCATACAGAGACCATTTCATGTAGCATTGTTCACCTTTTAACGTGGTATTAGTCTGGTTTGTTGAGAAAATAAGGGTTGGATGACCCACTAGTTTTTGACATTTAGTATCTCATGGAGGAGGCAACAGGATTTATGAAATGGGTCACACACACACACACACACACACGCGCACGTGAGTCTTAGCAAAGACTCCAGTTAAAGCCACATGACCTTAAGAGAGAAGAAAACGTATTACTAGAAAATGCTAATGTGGTTCACTTGGTGCACATTAATTCCGTGCATGAACAAGACACATATTTCATTTCAGCAAAAATAAAAATGTGGCTTTAGAGTGATGAGTTTGTTCATAAATCTTTAAAAAAGCTCCTTAGCAATTAGTAATTTCCTAATTGTTAACAACAGAGTTCAAGTTATTTTTCTTGTGAAGACACTGGAATTAAAGAAAACTGCTGATTTAGAAAGTTTCCAGAATAGGCAAAGAGTGCAATGAAACAAAGTAAGTATTTTGTGTGCCAGTAGTGGTAAATTAAAGAAGGGTGTGACATAAAAGCATCTAATTTCTAAAGTTTGGTCAATTTACAGCGCTTTTTATTTTTTTTTTACCCATCTGCAGCAGTGACTCTTCTGAAAAGTGGGCCGTACTGAAATCTCAAGGTTAATGCTCCTCGGGAGAATTTCCCTCTGGCCTTCAGCGCAGATCACTGCAATTAGACTTTTCACTTGTGAATTTAAACAGTTTGAAATGAGGGGGTCAGCCTTCATTATTTGACCCCGCGCCCTCAAACGGAAAGATAGCAGCGAGGTCAGATGTGTCTTGTTGGAGGACCGGGATAGCGGTGAACTCTGAGCTGTGATTAATTCTCTGTGTGTGTTCTGAGTTTTGGCTCTTTTTCCCTTTAAAAGGTCTGCACAGTTTTTGGCAGTTCAATTTAGTTTCTATTCCGCAGTTGCTGAAGTGTGGAACATAATCTCAAATAAATTATTTATGCATATTACTGTAAGCACAATGTATGATTCGAGGTGTGTGGTTTGTGTACACAGCATCTACCTCAAGCACCACTTATTGGCTGAAGCTGACCTCATGAATCTGGTACTCGGTTGATTCAATCAGCCGTTTCGTTGCAACCAGAACGAGTAAGATGATGTTCTAATTTCATTTCGTAAACATAGCTACATTTCAACGCTGCTTTGGGTCATGTAAGGCCGTAAATTCAAAGCAAAAGATCTGACACAAACATCATTTACAAGACGACAAATAATTAATACTCCCTTATATTGTTTAAGTTTATTTTTCTAGTTTTTGTGTTTAAATTATTTACCCAATAAGGCGGATAGATAAGAAGTTAAAAGCCTGAATCAACAGTATGAGGAGAGTATGTAAAAGTGGACCAAATACTTTTCTCCATGCTCTGCTTCTACACCAACATCAGCTTTTGTTGTGTGTGTTTAAATGCTCATTGTGCAGATTTATTTATTTATTTTGCTTTAAATAGGGATGTCAAGCTTTAGACTTTGAGGGTGGGTGTCTGGCAAATTTTTGATGTATCACAAATCCAATACGCTAATGTTAAAGCACAGAATGACCTCCTGATTAGATCATCAGCAGAGTCCTGCTAATGAATTGTGTGATTCAGCTTTGTTGAATCACACAACAAAGCTGTTGTAAAAGTTTGCAAAAACTTTTATATGTTTTTGCAAACATGTAAAAGTTTACATGTTTACAAACTTTTACAAACATGTAAAAGTTTGCAGGATGTAAACTTTTACATGTTTACATCCTGCAACATGTAAAAGTTGCAGGATGCCGTTCAACAAGGCCTGCAGTCTGATTCTGTTGCCTTAAGCAATCAAACAATCTGCTCAGTTTGCAGTCAACTTCTCACAGTTTATCAGCTTAACTTTCAAAACTTTGCAGCTTTAAAGGTTTTCTTTTCATTATTTTTGAAATAATTATGTTTATCGTCAGTAATACTTCCCCCACTTGTAGCACAAACATGTCATATTTCTGAGAGCTTGATGAAAAACTAAATAAATCCCGGTTGAATCCAACAAATTCTACAGTTATGGAAAGTCTTTCTTGTTGGTTACTATTAATGGGAATTTTTAATCTTTATTTCAAAAAAAAAAAAAGAAGCATTTATGAGGTCAGGCACTGATGTTGGACACCAGCTCATACCATAATCCTCCCTTCATTGATCTCTACTCTCCAGGAAATAGACAAGCACAGACTCGCCCATTAAATTGCAGGACAAAGAGGGAGAAGTCATCTTTCCAAGGATCACATCTCACATCTAGTATCCAGGGGCGGTGTGCTTCACATAACTCCATTCTGCACATCACTGTGTCATGGTTATGGCGTAGCTTCTCAGCCATGGACATTCATTCCATGAAGCTCTCTACGCACTGATGTGAAGCTAATCTGAAGGCCATGAGAAGTTTAAAGTTTGGCCGCTATTGGCTCAGCAGAAAGTTACGGATCTCTGCACACTATGTGACTCTGCTCCTCCTGACTCCACTCTGCAAATTTACACCACTTAAATTATTTAACCACATCATGGCTGAGTTGTTTTCATTCCCAATTGCTTCCACATTGATGTAGCACCACTAACATTTAACTGTAGGGTATTTATTTTTAGTTGTGAGGAAATTTCATGGCTGGACTCATTGCATAGTTGGCATCTCTTCACAGGATTGGATTCCCTGAACTCCTGAGAGCGACTCATCCTTTCAAAAATGTTTACAGAAGGAGTTTTCATGCCTAAGTAAAAGATTTTATGCAACTTTGGCTTTGGGATTGGCAGGAAGTTTGGAATTTGATGATTTAAAGGAGTGGCGCGATACCTTTAAGGAAATCGTGTATTTGCTATAAAGTCTTATTTTTTATGAAAATATTAAAACCAATAAATAAATACCGTAAGATAAATTAAGAGAGTCAAGCAAAAGCAACAAATGTGTTTGCTACTATATATATATATGTGTGTGTGGGAGGGGGTGTACTTCATTGTACTATAATTAAATTTTCTTTGATTAAAGTAAAGGTGAAATTAAAACAATTAATAAAAAGAGAAAAGAAACCATCACCCTTATTGGTGAGTTTAAAAAGAAAAGAAATCAAGTGAAAGCATGTTTGTGAGGTCAGGAAGTCACTGCGTTTCTTTTCTGAGACTCTAAAAAACAGAGTAGATGATGACTTCAACGCAATCTCACAAAAAAGCTGATTAATGAGGACACCTTTAATAAGACTTAGTTCTGTGGCATTTAACCACACCGACCATGTGTCCACTGACGCTCTGAGGAATGTCGTGTGTGAGCAGAGGGAGAACAAAAACCCCTGTGTTGACTGGGAACAATTTTTGTCCTTTCAATGTATCGCAACATATCTTTCATTAAGGTTTAGGCATTAGATTAAACTGGAACCAGTATCCAATAGTAATTAACTTGAGTATATCGGGAGGCCATTATTCACATTAAAGTAACCTTTTAATAGTGGAGCCTTTAACTCCACTGCAGGTAATGACTTTAAAGAGTGCTTATTAAAAGAGAAATGGTAATGAGCTTTAATAAAGCAGAACAACTTTGAAATGAAGAGCACTTTTCAATAGGAAAGGATGAAGGGATTGGACCTGTGATTCCATTAACGAGACTAATGATTCCTTATCAGCCCTCTTACGTGTACATGGAGTTAGCATTAACAGTGATTGAGGACAGGTTTCAGTATAAAGATGGGCCCTTTCATTGCCCTTTAAAAGATCAGATAAGAGAAAAAGAACTCGAGTAATTTAAATCATTGAGAATTGATAACAGAAGTCCTACGACCTCCAACCCAGGCGACTGGAGCTCCGATCTCCTTCACCGCTCCTGGAGTGTAACAATACAGAACATTTGTAATTATAATACAAATTTCTGTCATTATGTATGAAAATGAAGCGAGTGGAAGTTAAAAAGATTAGGCGATAATTGTGTCAAAATTTGGTTCTGGAAAATGTAAGCCAATTTTTTTGACACTTTTTTAAGTTTGTGGTTTTAAAACTATTTAATAGTTTTGATGAACTATTAAATAGTTAATTATTTATAAAGATGCACCGATTAGGGTGTCGACTGATACAAATTGTTAGCTTTTTATGTCATGTATCATTTAGCTCACCCTGTTTTTTTGAAGTAATATAAAGTCAAATGAGGGCAAAATCAGCAGTTTTGAATTTAGCTGAATTTAAAGGAAAAACATTATCTCCATGTATGCATCAAAACATTCATATACGCTTTGTATGATTTTTATTTATTTCCAAAATGGTGTGTGTTCTTTTTTTTAATGCATTTAATAAACATGAACAGAAAATGTAATTTGTAACAATCAAGGTAGAATCGGGCATTCAGTATCGCTCCCGTCCAATCGGAGCATTGCCAGCTCTTAAATATGCATTTTATACCGTGCTAACTACTTTCATAAAGAAGGCGCAGGGTTTGAAGGTGGAGAAGACAAAGAATTAAAGAAATGCAGGGACAGAGGGAAGTGAAATAATTAAATCAGTCTTTGGCGAGCAGCAGGAGCAGGACTCCAGCTGACAGCAGCACCTGGGTGTGCAGCACAGGCTGCCTGGGGCTTCCACCCCCCCACTCACTGCCAACCCTCCCTCATCTTTTCAAAGCCCTGTAACATCCCCCTCCCACAATCCCCAGACTCTGCTGGAGCTCTAGCTGGTGCCCCCACCCTGACTGCTCGTGTTTTGAGACAGAGATGGCATCGTCATAGTGCTGCTTACAGCTAATTACAGGGATGATTTGTGGAATGCCGCGTTTCTATTCAATCAATCACCAACATAAAGGCAGAAAGCCCCATCATTTGAAATATTCCTTTTGAACTGCTGTTTGCCTTTCAGATTATTGTGTATGACAACAGATGAGTTTTTTTTGTTTTTTAAACTGGTGGCAAGAAGAAAAAAAAAAATTGTCCTGCTCGCAGCATTTCATCCCCGTCAGTCAGCTGGGTGTATCAGCAGCTCTCTGTCAATGGCGCCGCTATTAGTCTGTGTTCGTACGTCACGTTGCTTTCTTTAAAACAGAAGCCAAACATATATGTCTAAATGAATCACTGTGCTGTTCCCAAACAAATGCTTCCCTTCTCCCATGCTCTTCCTCATCTCAACTTGTTTTAATTAGTAGTGAAAAATGAGTTCATTTGGAAGACAAATGATGGGAGATGTGTATGCGTTTGGTTAGTAAGGCTGAGGGTGGGATTTTTATTTTTTTTTTACCTCATTCATATGAGGAGATGACACAGTTTACTGTTTACAAAGCTGAACAAAAGACTGTCAATGATTTGAGACTTTTGAAAAATATATTCAAAACTCTTTTTCCATCGTCAAAGTTAAAGTGAGGAAATAAAATACACTTTTAAACAATCAAAGGCCGACTCGTACTGTAAGCTAAAAGCTTGTTTCCTCTGATACCCTCTAAATCCAGACCAATTTTCATATTTAATTAGTAAACTAGCTCACCTGTGTGTATTTTAACCTAAGCTGTTCCATGAAGACTTCTTGGAGAACATCAGTGTACAATCAAACACATTACTCCAACCTTTGACACAAAGAGGTAAAAGCCATAACAGGACAAATATGCAAATAAGGAGCTAAAATGTATTTATATATATTTTTTTTTATTTTCAGCATGTAAAATGTTGTGCTTGGTGGAAAATTAGGACATTACACCGTTTCCACAGTAAAGCTTGGTGGTGGCAGCATCAGGCTGTGGGAAAGCATTACTTATTCTGCAAAGAAAAATGGGATGTCCAAAGCTGGTGGAGACGTGCCCATAAAGACTTGTAGCAAAAGATGCTTCAACACACTTCTGAGAGGACAGAGCACATGTGCACGCCACACTTTTCAGATTTATATTCATTTATATAAAAATATGTATTGCTTTCCTTCCATTTCACAATGATTCGTGTCACATAAAATCCAAATAAATAAAATATATAACAGCAATGTGAATAAAAATGCAACATTTCAATGGGAGTGAATACTTATGGAAGGTACGGTCTTCGGTTCCTTACTGTAAAACTTTTCCCATTTCATCTTTATTTTCCTCACTAGCCACTCCTGTCCCAGAGAAAATTACACATATCATCAATAAATATTTATTCAGTGTTTGTGGTGAGCAATGGGTGTGATCTCAGGTGTAATTTGGTTTCAGTCTATCAAGATTAATTTTGTCAGGAACATGATGAATGCGATGCGGGGCAACGCTCCGATGAATCAGTGTCATTCCAGATGAGATTTTTCACAGGAGTTGAGAGTTTCCAAGATTAAGTGCAGTATTAGTCAATGTTTTTGGGATAAGGCTTCACACTAATTTAGTGAAGAGCAACAACCTGCAGAGGAGGCTCCATTAGCAATGACAATGAACTACGGCTCTGGAGGGGAAAATCTGATTAACGCCGCTTGCTGGAATTGTGAAGTCGTTTCGGTGGTTGGGCGATGATTCCACATTTGCAGGGGATGCCAGTTCATAAAGTGCTTTTGTCCGTGTCAAAGTCTTATTTTGCTGCCGCATTGTCGTATTTCACAAGAGCTGGGAGGAGTGTAAATTTACAGGTGTGTCAAGAGAAAACTATAACACGACGACTCAAATCACAAAACAAAAAAAAAGGATCACAAATGAGGTATTTGTCAATAGCATGGTCCAGATGTTATAGTGCATTAATATAATTGGGAAAATGCATGTGTCCTCGATGCTTACTTACTGTTGGGAGCTTCCTGTTGTTTAAGAAATGTCCTCAAAAGAGGATCAGCATCTTTCTACTAAGTATTCTGTTATTATTTCCGTTTTTTTTCTCAGGGAAATTTCTCTATTGAGATCAAATGTCCTGAATATATACCAGTGACAAGCAGCTGTCAACCCTGATTTCCATTTCTCCCAGAAATACGATGCTGAAATCCTCTCCAGGCAGATAAGTATCTTTACACATGACTGCCAGATTTGATTGCCTTCTGTACAGGAGGTTGTATTGGAGTCGCTCACAATGCTTGCCGCACTACATTGTATTCATCTTCTGTTATGCTATACTGTGCCCCTCGCCGAGCCCTCATCTAAATAAGAATATTTCTTCCATGCTTGGCTGTTCTTAGAGGGATTGGTGAGCAGTGGGGCTGAGATGTTGGACTGGGGAGGAGGGGGGGGGAAGAGGGCGGTTGAGAGGATGGGGACGCTGAGCTTCGACTCTCTGCTCACTGTAATGGAATATGTGACCTTACCAAACCGGAGATGTCGGTTTAAATTGCCTCAAGCAGTGATTTTTTTTTATGTACTGTGTGGTTTGGATGTCTGTTTTAATCCCCCCCCCCCACCCCCCAAAGTGGGAATTATCACAATAAAAGTCTATATAGACAATCAGATGGAATTGCGCTCATGCAAAATTGAATGTTACATTAAACTATATTAAGAAACATAAATAATTTGTCCCTAATTTCTCAAACTCAATAAGAGATCACAAACATCTGAGGTGCAAAGGAAAAATAAAACAAAAATCTATACATCAAATTAGAGAAATGCAGCAAAATGTGATATGCAAACAAATCATCTATTGTAATCTAATTTAAGCAGGGTGATCAGTCCTGGTTCTTGGCCGAGCAAAACGTCTTGATCAGTTTTTCTCTCTCTTCCTGCCGATCTCGCATCAGTCAGCTGCATTTGTATCATGTGCTATCTTCCAAAGAGATCTCATGAGGACCTGCTCAACCTATCAGAAACTAACTTCATGGAGTAGTTTAGCAGCAAGTGAAGGAGCTATTAATTTCTGCCACATTTTTAAAAAATATGTGTCGGAAAGAGAACAGAGGCCAAACTTCCCAGTGGGATGTGCCCAGAAAACTTCCAGAAGGAGGCATTCAGGTGGGATCCATCTCAACTGGCCCTGTGCAGTGCCTGAATACTCTGAGGCCCCCCGGTAGATGACAAACCTCTTCACCCTATCTCTACGTGTGAGCCCAGTCACCTTACAGAGGAAGCTTATAATGATAGGTGAACCTTTGCTTTCTGGCTCAGCTCTTTCCTTGCTTCAAAAGACTGGAGGAGGTCCCACATTACTGCAGCCCCAATCCTTATATCCATCTCTCACTCCATCGTACTCGTGAAAAAGACACCTGGATATATAAACTCCTTCGCTTGCGGCGAAGACTGAGCCCCAACACTGATGTGTTCTGCTCACAACACACGTCACATTAGTAGGATTTCTTAGCTGTCCCCAGATTTCTGTAATTGGAGGTTAATTACAAGACTTTATTAAGTTATGATACTTTTTGCAAAGGAGATGAGGCTTGTCTTGATTAATTTTATGATTATTTGTTTTCTATGAATACAATATGAGAATGTAATATCTTCTTTATAGAGATCAGGGTGTGTTTGCCATCGTACGAGAGCTGTGATGGGTTTGGTACAATAAGCTGTGATGAGGTACACTAGGTTTGATGGTTTCTGCTTCACACGGTGCAATAATAAATTTGGAGCTATGGGGGTCTGACATTGTCTGCGCTCAGTATAATTAAGAGGTGCATTAGAAAGAGGCCTGGAATAAAACATGAGTATGTAAATGCAGCCCGGAGCTGATGTTCTAGTGATTATTACAATGCAGATAAAGCATTTCTCACAACTGCCTGTGTCTACTGAAGCCTCCAAAAACATCTGGACCTTTTAATTGAAAAATGGCATGGTGTTTTGCTGTGCTGTTCTGCGAAGGCAACAATTAAGACAAAAATGTAACTGATAAGAATTGCATTGCTTAATTATTTGGCGTTCCAGTCAAGAAAATTGATTTATCAATTATTTACAGGTCACAAAACAGAGGCCATGCATTCCTGGTTTTCATTGCATCATCATCTGAGAACATACAGTAATGAGCTGACACAGTCTCCAGAGTTCAAATTAATGAAATCTTTCAGTTTGTGCATATTATAGCCAAGATTGAATACTTTGTTCTGCTCTACATATATATGCCAAACAAAAATGTATAATTTGGTTCTTTCCAAATATTATTTAACTACATCATGACTTATGTGTTGGAACTGGTGATTAAATGCACCACATTGTGAAGTCTGCATTTATTGACAAGTCTGCATTTATTGACCTGTAAATAACAGATTAATGTAACATACTTCCATCTTACTCATTGAGATCAGCAAAAGACTTTGAAATAAATTAATATTTTATATCAAGCGGCACAACTTCACATAAACATTTTTGATAAATACAACCCTTAATTTTACCACACACTGTAAAACATCTGACGGTGGTATAACTTGAAAATGAAAGTCCATCTGCTACCTTAAAAATGCAATTTAAGTCAACAAGAAAATTAATTTGGTTTTAACTCAGAAATGAAAGTTCATGACGTTGATTTAACAAGAGACAACTTTAAGTTCATTAATCTTGAGTTTTAACTTAATGTTGCAATTTAAACCAAATTATTTCACAATATGCGAGAAAAAAAACTGTCCTTGTCTAGTTAAAGAGCACACATATTTCTATTATTTTTACTGACAGCATGAAGTTAGAAGATCTACTTATTTCATTTTGGAATCATTTAAATTCTTGTTTCAAATTGCATGAAAACTATTTCTGGTCTTATGATGATTTTTATTAAACATCAAAATGAATTCTGCCCAAAAACATTTGGTGTGAGCAGGACATGATCCTCGAGCTTTGCAAACTGGCAGCTGCATTAAAATGAACACCTGCCTTAATAACACACAAGAGTCAGATTAATGTAACATACTTCCATCTTACTCACGGAGCAGCACAGGATACAAAAACATGCCGCTAAGCACCCTGGGAAATAGTTCCCACTCCTGTCTTTTTCTTCTGTTGGTTCTTTTAAGTGCTAACCTAAAAATTAATCCAAAGTTAATAACAAATTCACACATTTAAGTTCAAAATGTAAAACTCAGACTGTGTTACAGTGATCTGAATAAAGGCTCTGATTGAAGAGTCGCTGTTTAACAGTGTCATAAAGATGATCCTTGCAGACAAGGTGCCGCTCTTTAGAAGACATGCAACATCTTGCTGCAAACAGTGAAGGACTTAAGCTTCTTCAAGAAATACAGTTTGCTCTTTTGCTTATTGTTTTCTGCTTTATTGTTGCAGTAACAACAATAAAGCAGGTGAACAGTGAAGTATTTATATTTCTCAACCACCTCTACTTCTTCTCCCATGGTATAAATGGTGCTTTGGAGGGTGTTTGAGCATAAACAGTCTCAATCAGTCTGGACTTTGACTAGGCCACTCCAAAACCTTTGATTTGGATGGGCTTGTTCATCTGCTTTGGATCACTGTTCTGATCATAACACAAGGGCTCTCCATCAGTTTTCTGATAGAGAGCAGAATTCATGGCTCCATTGATCACAATAAGTCATCTGGGTCAGCCCTGGACCATCACACTACTGCTATTATCATGTCAGAATAATGTTATGTTTGTTTTATGCCATGAAAGAAACGTCAATATACACAAAATATCAATATTTTGTTTCATAAAGCCACTGTGAAAAATTCCCAAGAAGTTGATTTCTGACAAATGCGAAGTAGATTTGTTTGTTTTTGAGCAGCAGTGTCCTGAATTGTTGATTTGTTGCTTTTAGGATCAGCTTAATTCATATTATACAACAGATACTGTATAAGAAATGTACAAACTCTATAAGTCTGGCAGTAACAAGGCTTGCTCGTGTGTGTGGCCAGTGAAACTGAACCGAACAAAATACAGTTAATCAGAGCAGTTTATATGATTTAAAAAGGGGGGCAATTATGTCTTTACACATGGTTGGGTTAATTTGGATATTTTCTTTCCCTTAATAAATAAAATCATAACTTGAAAATTGTGCTTTGTATTAACCAACTTATATTTATAGGAGATAAGGATTTGTTTGAAATATTTAAGCTTGACATAAAAAGCAAAAACAATAGTAATCAGAAAGGGAGCAATTACTTTTTTTAATGACATGTACCCTTTAATCTGTGCCAAAAATATACATTCCTTTTGAAAAATATATTTTTTTCCTCTCAGTCCCACTGCTGCTGAGATTTCCACATTTTAGCCGAATGAAAAGAGTCCAGCGTTTCTGACTTTTCTTCATCCTTCCTGTCTGAACTCTGCAGATTAGTGGGCCTGGGGCAGAGGCTGTTCATCTGCCAATATGGCACCAGCCTGAGTGATGGGCATGTGGCGATGTCACTAATGATCAGACCATAATGATTCGCTGACAGGGGAGGAGAGCAATAGATTGTCACTGGGGGTTGAGTTAAAGAGGGGTCCTAATGATCTGCCTGCAAACACTGCCAGAGAGCCTCCTTTATCACTCCATCTCTTTCCTATAACACTCATCAGGTTCCTCTCCAATGGAGGGAGCCACACCGTTGTGTCTCAATGCCATCTCACAACGCACTGTAAACATCTGTCACCTCTATATCTATATTTCATGCCATTACCTTTTAGGCCTTGGGCTGCGTGCTGTAAGCCTCAGGGTACTTGATTTCCGCCAGCATGAGCTTTCGCCGGAGAATGGATCAAGTCATAATCATGTAACAGCACGGCAGTGTTTTAGCAGCACGTGGCCTACATACCAACGTCCCAAGTGATTCCACTTCTGTGGTACTCAGCAAAATGAAGAATACCTTATGACCTCTATTTTTTATCAAGATCTACTTTTCCTCCCGATTCTCTTTTCAGTCTCTGCTGTAGTTCTTTTAAAGCTGTGAGGAAAAAAAGAACTATCAATGCACATTATGCATCAGACAGGTTACACATTTAAATTGCAGTCTGTTTTTTTTTTCAGCAGTTTGGGCTTAATTGTACGTAGCAGATCTCAGGATTTTGGCTATTGCTTATGAATCTCCTCAGTAATTTGATGTTGTTCGTTTTTTAACATTTCAATATTGTGTATAAACAAGTCAAAATGAGTGCACTCATATTACATACATTTGAAATTTACCTTTGATCGTAATAAGAGTCAAACTTCAAGTCATTTTTTGTTCATTATGATGATTTTTGAACAACAGCTAAGGACAATTTGACCTCTAAAATTGAAATGTTACATCCAACCAGTAAAAAATACATTTTAAAAAAGTAGAGATGTGAGTTTATTGAAAATATGTTAAATACCTGCATAACGCTTGTTATTTTCAAAATATACTATACATCTGACAAATGAGCCTCATGGAAACATAAATTCTATTTAATTGAATATAAAATAAAATGTTCCCAGATGATGAAACTGAGAGTTGCAAATAAATGTTAATAAGTTGGAATTAAATCAATTTACATTGGTTTTAGGTGAACTTACAACTCCTCCCTGTGAAAGACAAGCCTGCATATGGAGAGTTTGGGTTACATTACATTACTACTAAAGTATATTATAAACTTTGTATCGAATGCACTTTGTAGCACAATAAAGAAGCTTATTCTAGGTTGCTATAAGTAGCTATTTGTTTAAGTATTTTTTTTATGAAGCAATAAAACACATTATATAAGCATCATTTTCTAGCACATCAGTGTTTCCCGATTATGTGCTGCCATTTTGTATAGTTTGTGTATGTTTAGACGAGTGTAGAATGTAAATTTAAAGTAGGATTTAAGAAGTATGTCTGTCAGATGAAGCCACTTGGACACACATTTCAAGAGGGGAGTGAATCTTTATGAATGCAGATTGAGTGTTAATAATATGAGATTAACAAACAGTAATATTGGGTCTGTGATACATTAGCAGAATAGCACTTGCATCAGTTGTAAAAAATAATACTCATAATATGGAATAATGAAATGTTTGTTGCTTGTTTCATAGTTGGTGGCTCTGTTATGCTTTTATTATGTGAAGCTCTTTGACTTGCCTTGTTGCTGAAATATGCTAAACCAAAATACTTGACTTGACTTTTAGGTTTTTTAGGGAAAATGCTAAACATTTCAGACAAAACGTTTCAGCTAATCATAAAATCTATAAATATCTCAGTCTCTTGTCCTTAGATAAGTGTTTTTAACCTCTTAACTATCACAATAACCCTGGTGCCTTCATGGACCGATGACCTGTATGTAAATGAGAGTTTTGGGGTTGTCAGCTATGAGCTTTTAAATTGATTCCACCATATTTCCTTCTTCATATGGATTTAGGTTTTTTTTCCACGTTTAGTATTTCTGAAAGTTGCTTTTCATAAGATGTGTAGCTGCAGAACATCTTATAGAGGATATTTTCATCTTCATCAAAGTATTGCTGTTTTTTGTTAGAGTGATTCACACATAAAATTCACTGTCTTACTTATGCAACATACTAACAACTCATGCCTTGACAGCAATCATAATTCTTGCACCTCCTTGCAGTTGGTCTGTCTGCACAGAATTTTGGTAAAACTTCATGTGGGACGCTTTTCATATCCACTACAAAATTTAAAGTCTTTAAAAACTGCTCATTAAATGTACTTTGCGGTTGTTTTACACTGTCCCTACGTTCAGCAGAACCCAAAAAATAAACCCTATTCTTTGATGCGATGACATAAAATGCAAAAGATTTTTCTCCTTAATGTCTGCTATAACCCAACATTACCCTAAAGAGCTACAAATAGTAAAAAACTCACTTCCTATTTCAAGCAGTTCAGCTAATTGCTTAAATAATTGTACTTAACATTCATGTTTGACGCTAACAAGAGACTTTAAGACTTTTCTATCACACTCCCACAGACAGTGGCGGGGACTGAAACTGAAGTGTGAACATGCAGCTACATTAACAAACACCACCACCACCACCAGAGGATACTTTCACCCTGTCAGAGCGTTTAATTATGGTTTGGCTTGATTCAACTTCTATCCTCTCAATATTATTTTATCTCATTTAAGAGGGAAGCAATGAAAGATGGGGAGGGGAAAAAAAGCAGTAAGTACTTTCGTAATTTAAGAGAGTGTTAATGAGTGGCTGCTAACCTTTCTCAGTTATCTATCATCCAGTAATGGAGGCAAGGATCCCTTTTCCAATCTGCTTCATTAAAAATGTTCTATTAAATCTAAATATGACGCCACACACTGCTGGAATTAATAGAGTTTCTAAATGTCTTGAACATTTTAGCCACATTGATTTTATATTAATATTATTTAGAATGACAGAGACGCTAATGGCACTTATGAAAAGTAAAATTTGGGGGATTTTTTTGGTAGTTTCAGGAAAGGAATTGGTAAGGAAGTCCATTATGTAAAATTTGGAGTTTTATTGTAGAAAAGAACAAACAAACTATAGAACAACTCTTACTGTTTTCAAATAAATTTATTTGCCTGAGGTTGGATGGAGACTATATATATATATATATATTTTTACAAATCTGAAAACAGATTATCTGATGAAAGATAACAAAGACAGTCTTGCTTTCACAGCGCACATTTTATGTTAATCTTGAAGAAATATGTTATATATATATATATATATATATATATATATATGTATATATATCATTACAGGAACTTTACAAATGAAAAGTTTATCATATTGAAGTTCAGATTTGTCCAGTTTGTTAATGTCTCCAAATCCTTCTCCAGGTCAGCAGGTTTAAGGGTCGGTGGATTTATATGGTGGGTTTTATGGGGTCGCTTCACAGAACGCCTGTATAGGAATATAAAAAGCTGGGGGGTGGGGAGTGTGTGTGGGGCTGTGTGTGTGTGTGTGTGTATGCGTGCGTGAGTGTCTGTGTGAGTGAACTGTTTCGGGGGTGAGTGGAGTGGGTTCTGGGGAAGCTGTCTCATCATTTATTTATACAATCTACAGAAGAAGGGGTTAGCGGAGAGAGGGAGGCTGCCGTCTACAAGCCGCTCTGGGAATACTGTAGGTCAAGAGTTGTTTTTCTAGCTACCAGCACAATTCTTTGTCTGAAAAAAGTGAAGCTCCCAAATAAGCACAACATACTCTAATGTTTGTAATGCATTTCTTCTCCAAATATCTGGTTTTTAATGATGCAGAGTTTCCCCTTCTTGATGTCATATGGCTCCTGTTATTATTATATTTCGTCTGAATATTCCTATCAGACATGATACACAGTTTAAACATTGTGACCTTGAACACAACAAGTATAATTTTCATCACTTATGCTATATATATATTGATGGGTTGAATTAGGTTGACTTTTTTCAAATTTTACGTATTTTTTAATCTATGATTTAGTTTTTCAAACTCTCTAAACTTTCTGTTAATTAGCTCAAGCGATAAAAAAAATCCCCAAATTTTACTTCTAAACAATAAAGGTTTTCAACAATAAAGAATCACCTGAATAATTTATCAGCCTGTTTAGAAGTGAGAGAAAATGGGCCCTATAGTTGTGTGTCTGTATATTATAGTCATTAAATGTTGGTAAATATAATTACAACATATTGATTTTTTGTCTTTATTAATCTGGATGAAATATATTCTTTATAAATCAGTAGTTATAATGCTGGAAATACACACTCCTACAATAGTAACAGGCTGTTTATTTCCAACTGCTATATTAAATCTTTCTGTCACACACATGCAAGACTAGAGCTTCCATTACCTTTAAAAAGTGGCTGGAGGAAATGCTGCAGGGTTCCTCTTTGTTGCTCTGCTGTCTGAATGTCAGCTTGGCTGCAACTATCCTTCTGCAGATAGCCAAGGATGTCATTTACATCTCAGAATAGTGTTGAAAATTATTACTGTATCATGCAGAAGTCTATAAAACACTATATTTCTGGTTTAAGTTTCTGTTGGATATTATTCCTTATATGACTTTAAACTCATTTTGAGAAGTTTGCTGAACTTGTGAAAGTTGTCTCTGCCACAATTTCTCCAGAGAAGAGATAATGAGAAACCATGCTGTTTGACATGACAGAGACTCTCCCCCCTCAGTCTACATGCCGAATTACCTTTGGGAAGGAAACCAAAATGCTGACTTCTTCTCCAAAATGTACAGAGTTTATGCTAATGAGGTTTAGATCTTTCTCTTTGTTTGCTGGGAGATTTTTAGGTGCTGTAAGTATAAGGAGTGTGAGGTTTAGAAGCGGTACATCTCTATGGCTGCTCTAATAATTTGTCAGTGAGGTTTCATTGAAAACAAAGAAGTAGGAGTGGAATCATAGATAAACTGTCACCTTCATTGTTCTCATTGGACTCACAAATATCATACAAATATAATTTTATTAAAACAAAGAGATGTGGGTACAATCTAACAATGATACATGTATTCATACCGAAGAACAGCCCATACAGTTCAATAAAGCATGTGCACCAAACAATTAAAGCCGCAAATTAAACTTTTACCCATTCAGAGCGTTTTTGTATAAAACTAAAGCACATCATTTTATGTTCCAACTTTAAAAAATGAAACCTAAACAAAGCAGAGCTTTAATAAAGTCTGTTTCCTGGGAACTTTAAAACAACAATTTAGTATAAAAGATGGTCTGAACCAAAGCTTTACTTCAGCATTTTTCAACAGCAATGAGCTAAACTTGATTACTCACCTGGAATAGTCATTGAGTGAATCGTTTTGTAGTTCCTCTTACACATTTACTTTGGTATAGATTTTTAATGTTCCACTTTTCTCTGCCTCTTATTCTACGCTTCATGCTTCACTGTTGTTTCAGAGTTTTCATTAGCTGTGTAACCTTTTTACTTTGAATTACCTCACCGTATGCTTGTTGCCTGCAGGTCTGACCAAAGAGGTGTATTAGCCCATTAGTCATTGTGTCAGGCTGCACTGGCCAGCCAGGTGCTCGATCACTTTGCCTAAACAGCTAATGTTTGCTGGCCAATCGTTTAGAAATATAAATGTGGCTCCCTCCATGCCATCATCCATCCAACCACCTGAAACAGCCTGACATTCAGCGTGGCAGAGAGCAGATCCTGTAAAGCACTGAATGCACCTGTGTAGTTGTGTCATACTGAAGATATTTAGAGTTAGAAAAATAAATTATTAAAATGGGCATTAAGATTTCTATCATTTCATACTTTCTATTCTTTAATTCGTTTTACTATTGCTTTTGCAAATCACTCACCTGTTCTTTTTACTTTATACCCTTGTTTTGTTTTTAGCTTGTTTTTTGAGTAGTTTCAAACTGCATACTGAATTGACCTTTACAATGTACAGTTGGGTATTGTTTTTCCTTAGAATGATTATTTGACTACGTAAATCAATAAAATACAGAATTTCTTTTTAATTAGCATAACAGCAGTCATTATTTAAATCTTCACTGTAGACTTTGGATAATTGAGATGTTAACATTTACAAAAACTAATCTCAATATCTTTGTGTAGTTTAAGATTACTTTGTGTGATATGTTCTAATAAATATTTTACTATTTGATCACTTAAAATTCATTCCTTTCTTTTTGTGTTTTGAGTGAAATTGGTTATTTTGAATAAAACTCATTGATTATGATTTGGTATCAAAAACTCTGAGTTGGTTTATAATTATTACTCATTATGTTATTTTGCTGTATTTATGATGAAACGTTTGCTGATTCGAAGGTTGCTTAAAAGACAATTGTAGGTACTTATTTGTACATCATATGCGTGAATCTGCTCTTTTACAGTGGCTTTCCATTGGCTGCATGTTAAGCTCTGTCAGGTGTTGGGTAGCCTGTTGTGAATGAGGCAGAGAATTGTTTGAGACAGTGCATCAATACTGATTGAATTGGCATGTCCTGAAAAAGACAAGGAGGGTTTATTCAGACATGGAGAGGCAGGAAGAAGCTGTTGATCTAATTCAGACTTGAATGAAAGTCTGCTTGCCTGAGGTTTCCTGAACTCTTAAAGGAATACTCAGAGTTACAGAAGGATTAGCTATTTAGGTCACCAAATCATTAATGAATGCCTCGAAAGCAAAACAAGTTACTAGCTCAACACTATCCCATTTTGGATATTTAATGTCTTATTAATATAGTGGTAGAGATGACATGGCCAAATGTAGTAACAGTAGTTAGATTGCAGTTGGAGAACTACAACATATTAATATTAGAAAGTATTAGCTAATCTGCCTTCCTTTACATTTGAACAACAGTGGAATCCCATTCTTAATCTGTAAAATTTGCAGTTTTACCTCTTTTGGGAAGGCTTTCCGATAAGTTTATAAGTGTTTATTTCTGACAATCTAAAAGTGCGTTTGTGAGGTCAGACACTGATGTTGGATGAGATTATCTGGCTCTCAGTTTCACCTCTTATTCATCCAAAAAGTGTTTTGTTTGGACAGTGGAGACCTTTTTACCCCAAAGTCACTCATCCACAAGTTTATGAACCTTACTTTATGCACAAATGACTTAGAAAAGGAAGGGGCCGTAAGTACACTGTCCCCACAAACTTTAGAGCATAAAATAGTACAAAATTTCTGGTCAATTTGTATCGACTTGAATGTCTCCACTACTCTAGAGTTTATTGTGAAGATGCTTTACACTACTCCATCTGATATTTTGGTATGCAATTGGTGATGTAAGGCTTCAATGGTTCTTGTACATAAATATAGTGTAAAACACTATTACATTAGATGTGTACTTCTCATCACATCTCATCTCATTCTTTTCAAAAGGTCTTAATATGGTTTCATCCTTCAGCATCTCTCAGCTTAATATAAACTAAGCTTTCCCACCTCCCCACTGTTTGTGGGTTCTGTGTTGTGTGAAAGCTATAGATGGGATATGAAATGTTATAGTCTGTCACACATACTTGTTTCCTTGGGAAAAAAAAGTCAATAATCTTCTGCCTGCTTCTTTTTTGCTTTTTGTTCCAGTCACAGATGAAGACACAGTGAAGCGATACTACGCTAAGTTTGAGGAGAGGTTTTTCCAGAACTGTGAGAAGGAGCTTCTGAAAATCAACACGTTCTATTCAGGTACTACTTTACTCCACAAATTCTCTGGGTCATGAAGATGAATAAATCAGTTGAGCCTTTCTTTGGAATGTGAATTTGATCAAGTCTCCTTTTGGTTTGCAACAGGTTACATGTTATAAACGTAAATATTTTTTTTCCTACAAATAGAAAATCAAGCTCCTGGCTGCTCAACGCTGGAAGACTTTCAAAGCTTCTGCTTTTATAAAGGGGCTTGCTTATGATCAGCTAATAAAGTGTAATTTTATGAGCTGCTGAGACAAGCAACTTTAGATCTGATACAAGCTCTGGTAATTTCTTTATTATGGCTCTAACATCAAAGTTTATGTTTAACAGAAGTAAAAGTACTTTTAATTCATATTGACATCAGATTTGTCGCTGTAAAAGAAATCGTCACTGTACCCATACCTTCTTATTGATCCAGTTTCAAATAAACATACTGCAAATTCAGAATGAATCCAATCAACCTGATCAATTATAATGCCTATAAAAAGTATTTACTCTCTTGGATGTTTCACCCTTTTATTTTCTTTGACAAATCAATCATGATCAACAAAATGTATTTTTGTTATAAAAAAAAAATACTACAAAAATTACTGCATATTTCACTTTAACCAAAAACCATCCCATTTTACTGTAACTGTTACTATAAACACTGGTGTTGTAAATGCTACTGAAAGAGTACTTTCTTATTATTCAGAAGTCAATCTGAAAATTTATATTTTGGGGATTTTGCTATTAAAAAAGCTGCAAATATATTTGTATGCATGTTGGAAAATGTACATGCACCCCTTTTAAAGTTTTCTGGTCAAATTTGTGGGATGTCACAATTGGATTAAATGGCAATAAGCACAAAATCACCAAATCATCTAGAATGGTAATTCAAACCTTAAGGGCTGATCCCCTGATGGGGGCACTAGAGAGCCCCTGAAGCTGTGAATCACCATTTTTTCTATTCTATTTTCTGCTTATCGCATTGGACTTAACTTAAACGTTAAAGAAAACGTTATAAAACATAGGAATAAAATGTTATTTCTTAAACAACAGTTGTATTTGATTTAGTGAAAGCCCTTCTTCTTCCCCAGAAGAAAAAAATTGCATACAGCATACACCTTTGCACAGAATGTATTGAAAGTCACAATTAAAGTATGACTCTTGCACAAGGGTTTGTAACCAGTTTCATTATTTGGGATGCAATGAAAAAATATGAAAGGAATTGCTAGATAACACTGGGTTTAGTCTTAGTCAGACTGAACAGGTCAGTAGCAGTCATGCTAACGGGAGAAAGCATGCATGTATTTCAAGAAGCAAGTGAGACTGCGTGTGTGCTGTGTAACCTGAGATGTTCTCCATAATATATTCTGGTACCAGACGGGTACTTCTAGAACTTGAGTTCATGGAAATATGTCTGTAGTAAAGGCAGACGCTGCCTCCTCCTGAGGCCATCTGTGAAACTGCGTCCAGAGGTGGGTCAGCACAGGGACAAGGTTAACTGGGAAGATTGTTCCAGCTCATAACGATGGGACATTACAGGCTGATTGATGGCAAAAGCAGTAAAATGAGTATAAGTCACTCGGCTCATAGTTAGAAAGATGCTTTGTTACTGAAGTAATGGAAGTCTTTCTTTCCCAGCAGAGTGGAGTAACCCATTTACCAATATAATAACTTACAAACTTATGTGGATTAAGAGGACCTGCATTAAAGTACGTTTTACTATTTAGGTCCATTATCTACTATGGATGATTACAGCAAAAGTTTGGTGCTTTTTATAAGTAATATGCTGGTTAAACCTTCATAGGAGCAGAGCAATGTTGAATATCTTAGAGATTTCAAAAAGAAAAGGCAGTAAAAGATACATCTTCTTCATTTTAGTGCAACAGCAGGGGGGGTCATGCTATATCAGTATTAGAGTTATTCGCTGTGTCTTCAGCAGGCAGTTCGTCTGACGAGGGTAAATGTTTAGCATGAAAACATTATTTCACCCAGTTTGTTTACTATCAACACAGAAGGAGGAAAGAGGAAAGGCCACAGTTTTGCCCAGCAAGTGCGTTTATCTCATGTCTGTTACTGTGCGTGCGGGTGTGTGTGCGTTTGTGCTTGTGTGTATGTGTATCTATTTAAAAAGGATTTCAGGGTTGATTGAACCATGGAGAGATGGAGATAAATGTGTGCTGACTTTACATGAACAACCTGCCTCCACATCACTCTGTGTGTCTGTATCTCCCTCTGAAAGGGGTCCTTGACCTCTTAAAGCCATTCTACTGCATTGCGCTAAAATCCTGACTGTTGGACTGCACGTTCAATATCATATGTTTCTCAATCCAGGAAGAGGACTAGGTTTTGTCCAAATTTGCAGGTGTTTTATTATTACAAATATTCACCTTGTGTGTGTCTCCAAACTGAGGTTGAATAAAATGGTTCACTCAACCCACTTTAGTTGAAATTTAAACCACTAGCTGCTGTCTAAGGTTCATTAGCCACATAGATAAATGTCCTCTGTTTTTCTCCTTCACTCCAGACTCCAGGTTTACTCTAAATCTGCTTTCAGAGGGCACTGGGTGTACTGGCTTCTCCGAGCCTCCTTTTGTTGTCATGAATTGTTATTACGGACTGCACAGTTCAAGCAAGAGGATTACCAAGAATATAGTTGTCAATAAAGAGCCGTGGCATTCCTGAGAGGGAGGTAGTGTGATTGTGTGTCAGGGTGAGTTCAAGCAACAAAGCGTGAAAGTCACCAGTGAGCCTTCAGCATCAGCAGTGTGACTTTATTAATTTAAGGATGGGTAGGGAGCCGCTGTAGCCTTGATTTCCCAGACTGTCAGGCTGACTGCATGAATCATAACATAATATATGTGTCGTTTACTTGTCTGCTGCTGCATACATAAACTATTTTCACCACTGTCTGATGTTAAATCTGACTTCCAGTCTTAGGTCAGTTAGGACTGCCATATTAATTTCAAAATGTTTTCGTTTTGTAAAGTAAACTTGTTTAATGGCAGAGATTTTTTCAGTTCAAAAAATTACATACATTAAGATTTTGATCCCTTCAAATAAAGAGAAAATCCTCATCATGATAGATTTAGTAACATTTTAGTTAATTGGAGGCAAACCTGTGGATGCATTTTATGACAACACCTCAAACACATCGCCTTAACCGACATGGAAAAATACAAAACTCTTCCAAGGTTTCAGGAAGAGAAGTCTGGTTTACTTTTGAGGCACCTGAAGGTGTCAGGTTAATCTTTTCAACCACTTAAATACAAGTATGAACACAATCTTCAGGAAACAGACAGGTTCTGTCTCAGTTAGAAGCGTGTTTTGAGGACAAAAAATATACTGGAAATAGTGAAGTAACATATCAAGGCGTTAGACAGGATGTTAAAACTTGGGCAAACATGGGTGTGAAGAAACAATGACTCCAAGCACAAAATGTCTCAGTTACATTGTTTTTGTCTGGAGGACTGGACCAAAATTCAATCAAACCACTGCGAGAAGCTTTGAGAAGGATACCCAGAACATTTGACTCTAGTCATACAGATTACAAGGAACTATGTTACTCCTTTGAGGAAGTGTCAACCTATCTTTGACCCAGATAGTGGTTCCTCACTCTCTATGCAGCTTTCACATTCCATCTCAGCCCATGTGCTTATGTTTCCTGGAAGTAACTGGAGAGAAGAGGATTTTAAAATTAACATGTTCCCCATTACTCTGCAATTTTTTGTAGATTCTTGATGCTCTTTGAAGAAACCTTTCCTCAGTATTTGGAACAGCTGAACTGTCTCCTTTTAAATAAGTACCAGATTTCTCAATGTTTCTATATTGTTGATTTTAGTTTATTACTTTATCTTCCTGATAAGAAAAATAGATCACTCAATGAACTAATCTATGCTTGCTGTGACTTCTCAGTAATACATTGTAAGCTTTCTTCTAAAGATTGGTCTGTGCTGTGTGAAATGCAAACTAACTTTAGAGTTTTCAGCACATTCTCATTCTGTCTGCAGAAAAGCTCGCTGAAGCTCAGAGACGGTTTGCAACGCTGCAAAATGAGCTGCAGTCATCAATGGATGCCCAGCGAGAGAACAACATTCCGCCCGGCCTCCGCAAACGCAAGACGTTGTTCCACCTGACGCAGGAGGAGCGCTCCAAGCACCACAACATCATGGACCTGAAGCTAGCCTTCAGCGAGTTCTACCTCAGCCTCATCCTGCTCCAGAACTACCAGGTTCTCTTCACACACACAGAGAATTATTGCTACTCTGATTTTATATGAACAGATTTGCCCAGCTTTGTTTCACCATATTTGTCCTGCAGCAGCGTGTCTGACTACTGTCTTAAATAACGTTTTGTACTTATGCTATCCTCAGAACCTGAACTTCACTGGTTTCCGTAAAATCCTGAAAAAACATGACAAGATCCTGGACACGACTCGTGGAGTCGAATGGCGTCTGGCTCATGTGGATGTAGCTCCTTTTTACACCTGCAAGAAGATTACTCAGCTCATCACTGAGACAGAGGTGACTGCTCACATCTCCACAAACACGCAAATACAAATTAAAGATTATACGCTGATGATATTCTTCTGTGGCTAGACTCTGGTCACCACAGAGCTGGAGGAAGGAGATCGTCAGAGGGCCATGAAGAGGTTGAGGGTTCCTCCTCTGGGGGCAGCTCAGGTCAGTAACAACTGATTATTATGTTTACTGCACCTTTGATTCTGAAATGTCTGCTGTATTTATTTTAAGTTACACAGTCAAATATGTCAGTGTAACCCTACAATGCCAACACAATGTAAAAAGGTTTTTATGAGCTAAAGTGAAAGAGTAAGAGAGGAAACCATGCCTTCTAGTCTGTTATATGTAATTCGTGCTATTTATCAGACAAGATATTGTTTGGTTATTACATGTGTTTCAAACAGAAATTGTTTGAGATCCACACACATAAAAAGTATGCATGTAATAAATTTAACATATAAAGTGAATAAAATCAGCCAAATTGTTTGTTTTTTCCCTTTAAACATGGCATATGGCTGAGTAGCACCTGTGAGTTAGTTTTTTGAGCTAAGTGCATTATAAAGCTGTCTGTATTAAATACAGTAGTTCTGTGTTTTCTCTGCCCGGCTCAGCCTGCTTTGGCCTGGACGACCTTCAGAGTGGGTCTCTTCTGTGGTTTCTTCATCATACTCGTTGTCGCCTTTGTTCTCACTGGTGGGTCATATTTTAAATCATAAATATACATATTTTATTATACCATTCTCTTATATTTCATTGTTATGTGTTTGGTATTTTTAATTAATCTGAAGGCTAGACCATCCAATTTCACAGCTGCTCACCTCTAGTCTTCACGACCGAACCGGCCTACAGCAACCGGGTCGGCCAGAACACATCCTAAGAAAAAGTGTGTCACGTTGCATTTATAAAACATTGAGCCATAAATAACTATTTAAAAGTTTATCCACACAAAGATCTTTTATTAGTAGGGTGTTCTTTTAAAGGACCATTGTATGTTTACTTTATGGGATTCAGAAGAGATACAATTATTTGTGGTACCTGTGATTTTGTGAAAATAAATGATTTATTAAAAAATATTTAGTTAAATTAAAAGTTGGGTTTTTTTCTGTAAATAGCACAAAACATACATTTATTTTAAAGCTTGTTACCTATCTTTACCACAGAAGCCGGTTTGGGAGATTATTTTCAAGCACACTGTTTAATTTTTCATCTTCGCTCTGGTTTCTTTTAGGTGCTGTTTTCATTCGCTATCAGAACATTTGGCCTCTGGTGCGGATCTATCGTGGCGGCTTCCTGTTGATCCAGTTCCTCTTCCTGCTGGGGATTAACACCTACGGCTGGAGACAGAATGGAGTCAACCATGTCCTCATCTTTGAGATTGACCCTCGAGACAACTTGTCACACCAGCACCTGTTTGAGGTTAGCCCAGGCAGAAGCACAAACAACTGAACACAGCCAGGCATCTCTTCAAAATTAAATTTACTTTCATATTAGTAAAAACGATATTTTTATTATTCTCCTGGATTTATTGATGTTGTTTAGTCCTGTTCAAGAGCATAAATGTTTTAAAATAAGTTAACCCTGCAGAAATATAAAACCCAAACTTCTCTGTTTGGGTTTCATTATTTAGGTCACTCTATTGATTGTATTGAAATGTTATTGGCGCTTTCCTTTAATGCGGCTCTGTTTATGTTTCTGCTGCAGATTGCTGGTTTCCTGGGTGTGTTATGGTGTCTCAGCATCCTCTCGTGTCTATACTCAGAGTACACCTACCTCCCCATGCAGATCAACCCTCTCATTCTTTACGGCTTCATGGTGCTCTTCCTCATCAACCCATTTAAAACCTGCTACTACAAATCCCGCTTCTGGCTCATCAAACTGCTGGTTGGTCACCTTCTTATCTAGAGTCCTTTTTTAATTTTCTTTTTTTAAAGATCTTTTTATAGTATTTTATATAGTGTAGGTTGATCACGATAACAAATTTTGCTGGATGATAAATTGTTCCAGAAGTCATTGCGATAAACGATAATATTGTTGTTTTGAGACCATTTTTAAGTATTATAATGGTAATGGCGTAATGATAATGCAAAAATACATTCTCAAAATATCAGTAAACTTTAAATTTTAATGAACAATCAACATTGGAACTGGAAGACATTTTAAATATCCAAAATAAATAAATAAAACAACAAATAAAATTAATTTTGAAGTCTTGGTAAACAAAATTATCCTTCAAAAAAAGGGCTAGTTGAAACCAAAGCACCAAACTGAAGACTTTTATCATCCAGTTTTTGGTTAGTGAGCTGTTTTGACATTCTTGTGAGTGACACATAAGTCTCACTCCTAACCCCATCCAGCCCGTGCTGTGCATCTGATGCTCTGAAATAAGATTGAAGATGTCTGAATAAATCTCAGTGCATAAAGCCCAAGGTCAGAAACCGCGACAGCAGAGTCTAAGCTGTGCTTCAAAAGAAACCGCCGTGCCACTGGGATCAATATAGCCACACGGGCTCTGGAGCAGTACCATGGCATCCAGAAAAGTAATCTGAAACGCTGTTATGTAACATCTTTGTACAGAAACACACGTGACTTCACTTGGCACGCTCACCTTTAGGGGATTTCCAATTACAGGAAATTTTTTTTTAAAGCAGCAGGTTGTTTACTATCACAGTCTGAGTTTTTATAACAACAAAAGTAAGAACATAAAGCCCTTTAAAAATGATTACAGTTACACTCTTCGGCAGTAGCTTATACAAATTTCCATATGTTAAGAAGTTTTATTGCTAAAATAAACAAAATCATATGTTACGGTTGTATCGTTGAAAGTTTTTGATATTCATGATCGGAGCCTCTCTTTCACACTTAATGACTGAACAAGACGTCGGTCAACAATTTGCTGTTGGAGAAGATTTTTGTTTCGTTCCTGAGAACCTAATTTACATGAATGATGTTGTTTTGGACCCTAAAGAGGTAGATGTTGAGATGGAAAACATTCCTGGACGTTTAGTCAAAACAGGCCTTTATATAGACAAGAAGACGGTGAAACCTTTGGTTGAATTTTGGGACAAGTTGATGTTTTGGAAAAAGGTCCTTGCCCCTGATTTCATTGGCAAACTGTAATGTTTTACAGTGTTTTATGTATTTTTTAGACCTTTAGGCACCTGGTAGTTGTAGTAAAGGATGAACCAAACTTGTGGAAGTCCACAATTCTCGTCTTGATATCTTGGCTGATAAAAATAATGTGACATTATTTTTTCCATAATGTCACACAAGCTGTGTGTTCAAGGATTTGCCTTAAAAAGCATCCACAGGTGTGGCTTCATTTAACTCAAATGTTGTGAATGAACCTTACAAGCCTCTAAATCCATTGTGTCATCATCTGAGCGTTCTCAAGTTATTTAAAGGACTAATAATCTCAGTGCGTTTAATCTTTTGAATTTTAAGAAAAACCTGATTTGTTTGAGCCTTGCGTGTGTTTCTTTTTCATAGAGCTGTGTATTTTCCTGCTGTTATGTTCTGAAACTGAAGCATATACCGAAAGAGTGTGTGTCTTTATCTTTTCAATGAATGCAGGTACAATCCAGATATCTGTCTCCAGCTGCATGTTTATTAAACTGCTTTCTTTGTCTGAGCTGTGCTACATCGCTGCAGAACAGAGGATGGGGTGTGTGTAGAAGTGTGTGTGTTTTGGGGCGACTAGAGTGAGGACGGGGCCAAAGGGTTGAGGAATAATAGAACGGGCCTCGTCTCAGGGGAGATGGAGGCTGTGACTGTGCAATCATTACAGGCATAGATCTATCAGCATGCTGATGCCCTGAGCTCCTCTGTCCCTCGTCCTCCTTCTTGCCTGTACACCCCCCCTCCTCACATCTTGTCTTTGCTTCGCAGCGCCCCACAGTTCCCAGTACTCTCGCTCAGCCCTCCCCCAGTGATAAGGCTGTAATCAGCCTTGATTTATTTGGCACCATTACAACTGTATGAGGGGTTTTTAAAACAAAAATGACAATTTTTTATTATTGTAATGCAGGATATCTCTTAGGAAATGGAAGATTTATTAGACATTTTAGTCTGCAGTTCACTGGACTGTATGTTGCCATAAGAGCTCCTATATTCTTTAATAGAAACCACTCGTAAAATGTATTAGTAGAACAAACTGCTGCAGTTGTAACATGCAGTAGTGTTTATCCAGCAAATGAAAACCTGACCATACAAGCACAGCAGGATTAGCCTTAAGATATCAACGCAGAGTGGAAATAAGTTCAAAATCCTCCTGATCAATGCATACTTTGATTTCTGAGGGTATGTGTGGTTTTTCTCTGAGACTGTAAATGGGGAGCAGCATACAGTCACTGGCTGAATGTCAGAGGAGGCCTGCGGGGTTAATGGAAAAAGTCGAGCAGGGTTGTATCATTTTACAAACGTGGTCAATAGCTGCAGCTCCTGCCAAAGCCGTATCCCAAATAACATTCCCATAGACGCAGTTCCTGGCTGCCCGGGCATTACTCCACTGATTAGCAACACAAATAAAACATGAACACCAACGCAAACCGTGCAAACCACAGCATCCTGTGCAGGGCCGATAAGGCAGTCTGGAGGATTTATTCTTTTGTGTCTCCAATTATTCAGAGCTTTTTCCCCATCTTAAGGTTTCTCCAGAAATACTCCTCACTAATTATTGAATTATTTTTTCCCCTTGTTGGAGCAGCTTCAACTGAGTGTGACATCCAAACTAAAACTCGCTTTAGTAAGGTCATCCAAGTCGTTTTTCTGAAATGTACCGACCATTCTCCATTTCAGGAGTTCTGTACATGTCCTCTCCTCATCTGCTGTCTTTCCTCTCTGGTTTGTCTCCAGTTTCGTGTTTTCACTGCACCGTTCCATCGGGTGGAATTTGCAGACTTCTGGCTGGCAGATCAGCTCAACTCTCTGGTGGTTGTACTCATGGACTTCGAGTATCTCATCTGCTTCTACATCTTTGAGTTGCAGTGGAGCAACAGCAAGGGGCTGCTTCCCCCAGGTGAGGTGTTGATTCAGATTGGCCCACAGCTAAAAGGTTGCTGCGTTGAATTTTGGCTCGAACCTTTCAGTGACTCCCAAAGCTGTGTTAACCTGTGATTCACTAGCAACCTGCCCACTGACCGGTATATTCCTCTCAACGTTTGTTCTTAGATATGTATATTTTTTGTCCTTCACCTTGAATTTGTTCAGATCTAAAATTTCTATGTACTCTTCTCATAAGACCTGCAGTTTAAACTCTGGATGTTCAGGGTTTATTTGTGTCATTCTTGGAAATAAATACTAGTTGTGGTTGTACTTTGTGTTTTAAATGCTTGCAGAAATGCCCACTTTGGGTAAATTAATATATCAGGGGCTCACATAATTTCTAAAATAAGATATGGTCTTTAAATTTAAGCAACCTGAGCTTAAAGTGAGGAAAAGATCTTGCATAAAAAACTGAATTCATGTTTAAAAAAGGAAAACTTTTTCTTTTTGTTTAGTGGGTGAGAGAATTGATCCTACAGAGAATAGAAATCTGTATCTAGATGATGCGTAACACTATGATGCCTGTAGGTGTGAGTGTGAATTGTTGTCTGTCACTTTGTGTGATCCCTGTTCAATGATGGGAATCCACTGAGATGCTCCTCCTCATCTTGAAGCCTTCTAAGTGATAATTGAGCGTTTTCAGTGCCTTGCAAAAGTATTCACAGCTTTAACTTTTAAAGGCGCACTGTTGCAAGACAATGTGTGAATGAGCTGGGTTTAAAGTGTTCAGGCTTTTTGACATAAAATATGACAGACATGATGCTAATTGGTGCCCTCTGCTTCCATCCTGCTAGTTAACTCAGAGCTAATGGCTTGTAAATGTTTGGCAGCACAGAGGTCAATGTCTGACCCTCATAATGAAGACCATTTCTGTCCTCAGAGGAAACTGTAACATTGCTGTATTGCATTCTAGATTCCAGTGACCACATCTGCCACAGCTACTGGTACGGCCTGCGTGCCATCATCCAGTGTCTGCCTGCCTGGCTTCGTTTTATCCAATGCTTGAGGCGTTATCGTGACACCAAGAGGGCCTTCCCACACCTGGTCAACGCTGGCAAATACTCCACCACCTTCTTTGTTGTCACCTTCGCAGCTCTCTACGCCACACACCAGGGTAAGACTCGGGACAGGCGACACATTAAGGCCGGGAGATGTCTGTTTTATGACTCATCTCTTCCCGTACTCGATTTGATTTGTACTGAGCAAAGATGATAACACATCGGTTCCCAAACGCACTGCTTGCTGTAAATTACTGTTTTGAGTCATTGCAGACACACTGCAGAGAGATGTAAGACTTTCTGAAGCTTTAAATCAGCAGTACTGATGTGTTGCTGTGTTAGAGGAGCATGTCAACACACAAATATCTGAGTTTTTTGTGTGCGTGTGTGTGTGTGTGCTCAGAAAGCAGAGGTGACCTTGAGTGCAATTGCTGGAAGCCGGCATCGGTTTTCTACTCTGTGCCCAGAGCTTTATAATGCAACAGGAGAGGTTTGTCAAGCCGAGCTGCGGATAGACAAGATTCTGCTCTCACAATGTGGTTTCACTCTCAGGGCAAGAGGTTACAGAGACCAGAAATGTACTTTGGACAACAAATAAAGAGAAGAAAATAAAATGAGAAACATTGCATTTCAAAATCTTTTGGCAGGAGCATAAAAAACATGAAGAAAAAGTTGTATTAATAGTCCGGTCTCTCTCTGGCTGACCAGCTTTACAATTAGCCTGAGTTTATTCTGATTGGTAAGACATGCTACAGAGGAGCTTGTTTTCAAAAGAGAAAAAATAAATTATAATTATTAGGTCAGTCTCCATCAAAGACTTGGAGATTTGTCCTCTCTGCCACATTCAAAGCAATCATTTCACCCGACACGTATTTAATCTCTGGCATTTTCCCTGCAAACAGATTTATTTTTCTGCAAAATGCCAGCTGTGGAACCTAATCTGCAGCCTTTCAAAATGCTAAATGTTATGTCTCGCTCTGACTTTATTCCTTTGCGGTAAAAACTTGAATCAATACATTTGCTTCTCATGCTGACCGCTGGTCATATTGAATGAACCCAAGCTGAGAGACTGAGGCAGACAAATCCCTCTTTTTTTTTTTCTTTTTAAACTCACTGCTCGGTAGGAAAGACGTCCATTAAACCATATCCTTCTTCCTCCTCCGGTCTGAAGCCTGTGCGCTCTTCCATTAATGGCCTCTCTTCATGTGTTATTCTCTGTGAAGCTGTCTTTCATCCTGCATGTAATGGAGACTGAGGCCGAGCGTTGGTTAAGTAGAGGAGGAGGTTGGAATCTCACATGGATGATGATGGTTAAGGAAATCGCCTGTTGTTGAGATATTTTAAGAATCATGTGCAGCAGCAGCTCCTCTGGATTTTAAAGCTTTTTTAAGGGATCAGTTCAAGCAGCAGTATCAAAATATTATGCATCTACACTTAGATTTGATTTAAAAACTCTTCCACCAGCACTTCCTCTAAACTGGTGCCAAGTCTTCCTGCATTACTCTGCAGCTCCGGTAGAGCCGACGGCCACTCAGTGTCATGTTCTCACCACTGGGTCCAGCTGTAAAAGGTGCCTCAGATGCCAGTCATTATCTGGCAGATGTCCCGGGGTCTCGTGTCACCTTCGCTGCTATCCTGATCACAGTCGGCAGGTTTAAGTGTTTCCTCGCTGTCAGACCGCCCCCCTGATTCGTGTGAGTCAGAGCCCACATTTAGATCTGGAAAGCAGGAAGAGAAAAACGGATTATTTGTGCTGAACATCGTTGGAGGCCTCACACTGAAGTAGGAACATTATTTGGATCAATACAGGATCAGATTTATACCAAGCTGATTTATGACCTTTCTCAGAGCAGGGACATTACAAAGTAATGTTAATTTGAATGTTGAGGAATTATTTAGAAATGATCATTGAAAGCATGTAGTTTACTGTTCTGGGGTGTTTTATTTTTGGTGAGATTGGGTACCATAAATAAGATGTAGTAACCTACACAGCACTTTACACAATTACTGGACGATAAATGGTAAAGATGTTTAAATGCTTTAAGATAAATAAATAATCTTGTGCTGAAGCATCTAGAAACATCCCAGCCTTAAATTTCATAGAAAGATTTAAATAGATGGTTTAACAACACGCCTCAGTTATCTGTATGAAGAGCCTCACATTATATTTGTCCCTCTGGGAATCAGGTTGTTAAATGTTCTGCGACATTCTGATCAAATTAGAAATGGTACTCTTCAAAATGGGAATGAGTAGGGAGCATTCTTGTCAAGTTACACAGATAAAACAATAAAACTGAAAACAGACCAGTTATTTCTACTGTTAAAGTTATGATAATGCTATAATTACATTTTATTGTACATGTTAAATTCAGTGATGCATTCGAGCCCATGAATACACACACATGATTAGGATTTTTATCAAAATGGAAACAGTATGACAACCCCAATTTAAAAATTTTCATCTGAATTTGAATGAAGAAGTTTTTAGCAAACACTTAAATCAGAGCATTAGCAAGCCCACTGCACTCCTCTCATGACCCCGGCTTTGTTGTTTCAGCATCCTTCATGCTCCTGCTACCTGCTAACCCTCCTCCTGTGCTCTGCTAGGCTTGCCAAGCAAATTACCCAACAGGAAAAGTGCTTGCTTACAAAAGCCGTGTAGGAATATGCTGTGTTTGAAAAAGTGTATTGCTTCTGTGCAAAGCATCGCCAACAAACCTTCCTCGTGCAGCATAACTCTATAATTACAGATTTATTGGGATTTACCAAACATCTTTAAATGAAGGCAGGAGGAACTGCTTTGTTTTCAATTGCAAGAACTGAGATTGTGATGCGACTTCTTTCTGCGCTTTAAAGCAGTTCATATGGGATGTCAGTGGATGGAACGTGCTCTTTTGATTTCCTTTTGTTTCAATGGGAAAACATCCTTCTATATACAAATTTCTGAGACAGTAACTGCCTTAAAATGTATCTTCACAGGTTCAAATGTTTGGTTTATAATTGCTTTTTATGGAAAAGCTGACATTGCCTAGTTATATACTCAGCTCACTATAAGCTGCTTCACAGCTATTCCACACATTTAGTAGCTTTCTGTAACAAAAATGATGGATGCAGGTCCTACAGTTTTTGCTTTTTAACTTTTAGGATTTCTTGGCGACTGAAACTTCTTCTTCTTGTTAGCAATTAAGACAAGCTCTAGCCTTCTTACAACCAGAAGCACTGAACACACAAATCAGCATGTGGGGGAGGGATAGTGCTGTAGCTGTATGTCATCCAGTTTATTGGACACTTTATTCTGCGTCTTATTAGGAACAGTATGATGAGAAATTTTTTGTGGTTTAGTTGCTCAAAAATACCTCCTAAGGTTGCTGCGGGCTAATTGTAGCATCAACCAACATCTTTGGTTCTCTGTGTCTTGATAAAAATCCATTATTTAAAAGCTTTTGTTTACTTCTACACTTGGGATGCCAGTAATTATTGAGGGCATCATAGACTATATCTCTGTCTAGGAAATCTACAGCATATTTCCAAATAATAATGCCAAGCCTGCTACTCTCTGTGAGAGACTGACTGTGAAAAGTATAGCTTAGCTTGGTTTGCTGGACTCTTTTGGAGTAGAATAAAATCATAACTGTCAGCTTTTGTAACTTAATTTCATCTGCTGACCCCTTGTTTACTATCTGGAGGAGTTGCTGCACTCACACCTTTACTGATAAAGATAAAAAAGACTGAGTTTAGTCTCTGACTGCCTCTCTGAACTCCAATTTGCCAAAAGCAATCATTGCATGTCTGGGTTCAGATTCAGGCTGAAGGTCGGATGGAAGCGTCTCTTCTGTGCGGGCGGACTGCATCAGAAATGTTGTGATAGGTGGAAATAAAGGTATGATTAGATGAAACAGATTGAAGCACATTAACTGAACCAGAAAGACAAATTCAGGAAAAATTAAATGCCTTATTCTGAAGCAGAAACCTCACTCAGCCTCCAAATTTAATCACAATAAACATTAAAATGAGATGAATTTGGTTACCTTATGTTTTTGTCAGAGCACGATTCTGTTATTAACCATAATTTCACGTCTGACAGCTCAGAAAGACAAAAGGTTGAAGCGGCTTTGCAGGAAGGGTCTTTAAGCCAGGAGCTGAAATTTCCATTATCCATTAGTTCCCAAGACGGCCCTCCATTCCTGACAGCTTGACTCGAAATAACAGGATTAGGACAGGTGTATTATCAGTGTCTGCATGCCGACTCGCAGTAGAGTATTTACAAAACAAGAAGCTCTTCAAACTGCAGTGCGGCTGTTCTAATCTGACCACTTTCCCAAACTGCTTTAAAAATGAGCTATTAAACCTTGTTGAAGAACTGTGTTCCCATGGGAACAGATGAGATATCGTTGTAACAGCAGTGACTGACTCTTCTTGTTTTGAATTTATTTCAGTGGGATGTTAGATAAAATGAGCTCCGGCTAAATCGCTTAACGGCCCAGGCTCCTGTGAACAACAATCTCTGCTCTGTGTTTCAGTGTGTGGACTGAATGTGCGTGACAGGAACCAGTGACCAGCGTTTGCCCTAACTGAGCATCCAATCAATGTCCATCTCACCATTTTAACCTCCTAATGGCTGAGGAGCCTGGTGAAAAACGGCATCGGCCTCCACAAACACTGAGGGGTTAAATACCTCTTAACACACTGAGGAAATCACCAGTAGATATTCTCCGTTGAGGGGTCTATTGTGGAGGACTAGGTTTAATCTACATCTGGGAGACGTGTGTGTGGCCGTAGGGACTACTTCCATCCCATTTCTCAGCAGACAGCACAATGGAAGCAGCAGTTAGCGGAGCGGTGCTGCAGTAATTCTCCGTTAGAAACGTCGCCGCTCTAATCCCCGGCGTCTTGTTGGCTGGTAGCAGGAAGAAACGGTGACGATGACAAATTGGAGGGAGCCTGGTCTCCGTCTGGAAGCTGGTGTGAGTCACAGTGAAAGGCCACAGGGCGCTGATTTATATATCAGCACCTGCTGAGCAACAAGCAGATCGCATCCACAGTTCGTCCGTGTAGTGCACGGCGGTGCTGCTGAGGACAGCTAATTACAAACACTCCCATTATACGCAGCAAACATCTGTAAACTGATTTAACGATTTCTATGCAAACTGAAGGCACCACAGTGATCTAATTGTTACAATTACATCCCAAATATAAAATGTTGCACATGATGAATTATTTCCAGTTTGATGATTAATATTTTTTGAAGAGCAGTTTTGTTTGCAGTGACTTCATAATCAATTTTATTTACTGTTTCTGTTGAGTGTTTTTTATTTATTGTTTTTGGTTGTTGTGTTTATTGGATGTCTAAAATGTCTTCCAGTTCCAGTGAGGACTGTTCTGTACAAATTTAATGTTTATTAGTCTTTGAGAGAACAAACTTACTATCCCATTATCAATATATTACTTGAAGATGGTCTCAAAACAACATTATAACAGTTTGTTGCCCAGTTTGTTATGGCCCAGTAACATTTGTTATAGTGACAGGCAACACTCTAGATCTCAGCAACTGATTTTAGGATGCTTAGCAGAGTTAGCTCTGTAACAGCATGAATAACAAACAAAATCACCAACTGATGGAGATGGATGGTATTTATCTTGTAGATTTTTACACAGGTTAGTTTATATCAATTCTTGTTGATAAAACTAACTAAATAAGAGGCTAATTGAACCTGGGAATGGAAAAAATATATACTGTATAAGAGAGTGTCAAATCTCTGATAATTTACTTATTTTGAGTTTGATATCATAATCATATTCGTTATCAGAACATGACCATAGCGATCCTAATAGAATAGAATACTACATTCCTATTAAAGTTCATGGCCATATGTGAATACATGAATACAAATAAAACTCTTGTATGAAAGTTTTAGGATCATACTGATTATTTATTCTTAAAAATATTTATTAGACAAACTTTCAAATGTTTATTCCTTTGTATAACATAGGACATAACAGAATTAGGAGTTGTACATTTAATCGCAGTGAAATATACTGCTCCTTATAAAGCACTTTATATTTGGTAAAACGCCACAAATTAATTATACACTTTGTCAAATTTGCCGTGAGCCTCAGTAAGAGCACTTTGTTAGAGCAGTGGTAATATGTGGCCGATCCCCAGTAGTAATAGGAAATGCAGGAATACAGTTCATTTGAATTTTTATTTTGAGTATATGCTCCTCAGCGCATGCGTGGATTTTTGGTGATGGATATTTGTTGGTGATTGAAAGCAGACATATCAACTGAACCTTTATGCAAATGATAAAAATAAATTCCAACTTGGAAAAAAATGAAAGGAGCAAAAGCATGTGCTTTTCAGGTCATCTATCATAACAATCACTGCTGTTGAACTCATGACTGTAGAGCTCCCCCTTGTGGACATTACATTGAAGCATTTTTCCATGCCAAGTTATGTCTTAAACCACTTGACATTTTTGTGTGGTTATTTCAGAACAAGGACACACGGACGCAGACATGTTTCTGTACCTTTTGATCGTGTTCTCCACCATCAGCTCCCTCTACACTCTGACCTGGGATCTGATTATGGACTGGGGTCTGTTTGATCGTGGAGCTGGAGAAAACACTTTCTTGAGAGAAGAAATCGTTTACCCGCACAAGGTAAAGTCACAGTGACGTCGAGTCCTTGTAAGACACAGAAACACCCAGAACTTCTGAACCTATCAATCAGTAAGTTTAACTGTGTAATTATTGGGTTTGTGTGATCTCTGCATCCACTTTCGCTAAAGAGACAGCACTCTTTTGCAAAAGAAACATCAAGTCTATATATCTTTTTCTTAGTACTACCCCACACTTCCACGCAGTATGTCAGAGTGAACACAATAACCACAGAAAAGAAACATTTAACCAAACAAAATGAATAAAATATATCTTCATTGGGATCTGAGAAGGATGTGGCTTTAATTTATTAATTCAAAAAGCTTTACTGCTTACCAACATGAATACGATGAATCTTTGATAAAGACACACCTTAATTGTTTAATTTATCCCTGTATTTATGACCTCAGTTTTGAAACTCTTACTATTTAGATTTTTCTGCAAAGCACTTTGAATTGTCTTGTACACAAAATGTGCAACAGAGATAAATTTGACTGTCTAGCCCATAACAAGCACCCACTGAGCCTGCTCTGTCTGTCCAGGCCTACTACTACTTTGCCATCGTGGAGGACGTGCTTCTGCGTTTTGCCTGGACCATCCAGATCTCTCTTTCTACAATGACCGAGCCTCACTCTGTGGGCAACATCGTGGCCACCATCCTAGCTCCTCTGGAAGTCTTCAGGTGAGTCTAAAGTACATTTTCTCCTCATGTTGCTAAATTGTCCTTGTGCTCTAAACAGACACGGCCCTCAGACTGACTCATCCTCCCCTCCTTACCTTCCTAAAAGGCGCTTCGTGTGGAACTTCTTCCGTCTTGAGAACGAGCATCTAAATAACTGCGGCGAGTTTCGAGCGGTGCGAGACATCTCGGTGGCGCCGCTCAACGCTGATGACCAGACGGTGCTGGAGCAGATGATGGACCAGGAAGACGGCGTCAGGAACCGTTCAGGCAAGACCTGGAAGAGGAACCACAGCTTGTCTCTCCGACGCCCCCAGCTATCCTCACAGTAAGTAACCACTGACCCATTCAAAAAATGAGAATATTATTGAAAAGACAATTTATGTCAGTAGCTCCAATACCATTATACAGATTAATTAGTCAGAAACTGATGTTTTAAGATTTTAAAATTATAATATTACATCAGACCAGTAAAATATTTTTAAAAAGAGAAATATAGGTTTAATAGAAATATCTTTAACACCTGCGTAAAGGTTATTTTAAAAAGGGACTTTTAATCTGACTTAACAAAACTCGTCAGGTGTGTGAATGTTTTCATTTTAATTAGGAACAAAAGAGAAAAAATATGTATATTTTTTATATTTTGTAAAAAGCATTACTAGTTTTGTAACCCACCTTTCAAAGAGTAGAATGAGTTCATAATGACATAACATCACACAGGTGTTTTACTTCTACTCCATCCTTAATGGTTTGAATAAAATTTTACAGAAAATAGTAAGATATTTTGAGAAACTATGAGCTTTGTGACATAAATAAGACAATAAAATATTGTGATCTCTTTGATTGTGGTATTTAGTGTTAAAGCAGGACAGTGACATGCTGACATGAACTAAACAATAACAACACAGTCATAAACTCTGAAAAATATACCAAAAATAGCTGAAAGGAGGCAACACTGAGCAATGAACAATAACACTGAGAAAACAATTGCTGCTGTCTGTGAGGAACTAACAATTAACTAAAGCTGCGACTGCAGCCTGAAGCGATATTAGTTCAATAAAAGCAAAAAGATTAACATAAAAGATGTAAATAATAAATAAATGTATCTGATTTTCTGTTTTTCTTTAGCTCAAGGAAGGACACAAAGGTGCTGATTGAAGATACGGATGACGAGGCCTTCAGCTGAGTCCGCTCCATCATCTAAAACACACACACACATACACACCATACTATACTTATAAGGACCGCCTTTCTTTTCCTCCTTCATAGTGTAACATGTTGGTTTAAACATCAGTGTAATCGCTTAAATGCATAAGAAAGCTCCTCACTTTAACAGAAATTACCTCATCTTCATAATTTCTCAGTGTCTAGAGTTGGTCCTTAAAAGTATAGGAAACACAAAGTACAATTCAGAGACACACAAACACGAAGAGAAACCTGCTGAAGCACAAGCAACATGTCATCTCGGTGCTGTTGAGGAGAGAGCCGACGCTACATTCACACTGATGTCAAAGAAACCTTCTTCACTTAACTTACAGAAGCAGACCACACTGCCTGAGATGATTCACTGCTTTTATCGAGAATGACTTCTTTACTATCTGTTTGGGGTTTTTTTTGTTTTTTTTTACATTGAGATGTTTTGGGTTTTGTTGAGTTTCTCTTCAGGACGCGCTGCAGACGACTGTTCACACGCCTTTCTAACACCTCCAGGATCAACAGGGAGAAAACGAAGCCAATAAAAGACTAAAACCAGGAATCTAAGGAAGGACTGAACACACGTGACACCATATCTAACAAATCAACTGGTTTCAACTTGTTGATTTTTTTTATACTCCTTTGTCATGTTTCTTTTTTTTTTCTTTAGCTGTAGTGAACAATCGCAACCCTTGAAGCACTTGCAGGAAAAGTGCGTTTACAACATAAAACATGAAAAAAGTTCCTTAAAAAATATGAAAGATGTTTCAATTCAAACACTTATCTTTGACGTTTCTTTGTTATATGCGTGTATTACTACTATAGAGGTTTATACTAATAGACTGTTGATGTGTTTTATAGCGTTAAATGTGCCACGTCTTTATTAGAAACACAAAGCCCTGAGGTACTCCCCGACTTAGAGGATTTTCAATCTCTGATGTTATCTTAAAGTGCTCTTTTACACTGACTTCAGCTAAGGTGCATGCGTTGCAATTAACACTGGTTACCAAAGTTTTCTTCCTTATGAATGTGATTCAAATGAGGATAAATCTGTTCATCATGTCTGCCTGATCGAGTCAAACGATACCAGAGCCGGAGTTTTGTTCATCTGCTGCAATCTGCTTCACTTTGTAGGCAGCCTGCGGCTTGTTGGAAACATGAGTGGACATCTAATCCTATAAAAGGTCTTTATATAGGTTCATCTCAGTAAATTAGAATATCACAAGAAAGTTTATTTAGTTCAGTAATACACAAAATTAAACTGATGTAGATTCAAACTCTGTTTGGTCCACAGCAAACAGAAGAATGGACCAGCTAATCTCCACGTGATGAATAGTATTTACTACAAATACTTAGCTGGGTCTCTTTTTACATGAGTTACTGGATCAGTGCGGCGTGGCACGGAGGAGATCAGCCAGTGGTTCTGCTGAGGCCTCTAGCTTGTTTGTATTGTCTTTGGCATCTCGTTTTCCTCTAGGTAATAAATAGCTTCTCTATTAGGTTCCGTTTTGCTGGCCAGTCATGGTTAGTCATTGATATTATGGTCATTAATGTAGGTATTGATACCTTAGATACCTTTGGCACTGCGGAAAAAGAAATCAGCATCTCGAGAAAGATTGAAACATGATTTGATCTAAAATGTTCTGGTAAATGGTTGGATTCTGTGCGGCTCCACTTGGTTTCATTTGAACTTTGAAGAGCAGGCCTTTATTTTTCCCTTTATTCAAGTTAAGGTGATTTTGATGTCTCTTGTTCAGGAGTGTTCAGAGTTAGGCAGTGTCCTTCTGAGTGTGTCGTTAATTACACAGTCGTACTTTTTCTTTCCACTTAACTTTCCATTAATGTACTTGTGTATAACTTTACATCTGCCATGAAACAGCTGGTTAGCTGCAAGCCACTATCATCGGTTAACAGAAATAAATGCTTGAAACATTTCTGTGTGTCATAAATAAATGAGTTTCACTGATGTTCTAATTTACAGAAATGGGAATTAAAGGTGACGTTATAAGCTTAAAACAGAAACAAAATAATTTTCATGCGCTGCGCTTACTGTCCAGAGATGAATATGTTGTATAGTTTTAGGACTGAAGTCTTTGTAACAGTTTAAATTAAAGCTTCTTGCTGAACTGGTTTCTGCTTACAAACAGAAACATTTCTAGAAATGTTTGTGGTGCTTTGATTTCTGTGATCACAGCACCAGGGTGCTGATGGGAGCTAGGATTTCTCTGTTGCCAGATTACTCCTTATGTTGACTTTTGAATAAATTCAGAGGCTAATCTGGCTTTTTTATTTTATTTCTGTGAATGAGGTATTTGCTGGTTGTCAGACTTCTATTATTCCGCGCTTCATTTATGTTTTTGATCTTCAGTGTGGCCTCACCTGTTTGACTTCAGGTGTTGTGGTTTCTTCAGATAAATGTGCTGATGTCTGCTCTTATTTCTCTGCTGGCTTTGCTCACATAGGTACCCAAAATCTTTAAGTGAGTTCCTTCTTCTAGTAACGAGCCCTGGTTGTCCTAGAAAACATGACGCGTCTTGTTTTCTAGTCGAGCTTAATGTGAACTGGAAAGTTTAAAGGGTGGAAAACCTTTCTGTCCACATTGATACTCTGCACAGACTGCAACAGACTTCACACACACGCTGACAGCTCACATTGTCTCTCGTCAGACAGTTTTGTATAAAGGTTATGTCGTCTTGCCTGCATGCTGCTCTTGTTTCTACTTTGTACAGAGCTCTTAATTTATTCAACATAGTGTTTATATTAGTAATATTTGCACACACCGACAATGATGAATTTTTATTTGTAGCCATTTGTGCTCCTGGACAAGCAGTATTTTTTATGCAGAGGAGCTTTTTGTTGATTGTATGCAATCCTGCACTCTTATTTTGATTTTTCCTCTGCCTGTGTAAAGCTGTTGAAACGTGTTTGTAAGAAGAAGAACTGATGTTTCGCTGTATCTTGTTGGTGGTTTCTTTAAATTTAAAAGCCTCATGGCCAGGGTGCGGGGGCAGATTCCTGAGGCTGTTATGCTGTTTGTACATTTGTGAAAGTGCATGAAAACATTTGTGACATCTGTTGTTGGTGACTGTCCTGCAGACAGAAGCACTTTGACACATTTCAGTTCAGCCCAGGGACAGACTGTGGTCCAAGCAGAAGTCGGTAAACTGATCCCAGATCAGTTTAGATGACCTGTGTCTGTTCATAGAAGCTGAAAACAGGGTTATTTTGTACAGTTTCGTGTTTGATGAGATGATGGTGAAACACCCTGACATCCCGTTTTCTGATTTTGTTTTGTTTTTCGTACCCACTGCTTGCTGAAACCTTCATGGTGTAAAAGTGCTTAAATGTGTGCACCCCTCACTCCCCACTCGATGTCGTTTGTACCCTTTCTCTGAACTATTTGAACGTGCTAGTACCCGTAGTTTGGTAGATGGATGTTCTGCTTTGATAACTAAGAAAAACAAGAAACTAAATGTGATTTTAAGAGAAAATGTCTGAACATTTCTCCCGAAGTCGCTTTTACAGAGTAGTTTGTACATGTTGAGTGTTTACCAATGTTCTATGATGGTTTTTCTCATGGTCTTTGTATTTCTGTAAACACTTTGGTGATCCTGTCATATCTGGGTTTTATAAACCATGATTATTTTTAAAACTCACTCTGCCTCTTGACCCTTCTTTCACCTTTTGTTTTTAGTCTCCATTGGATGAGAAGCTCTGCCTGGGGACATTTTCAGCTTCAGTGGTGCGTCGCTTCAGCTCTGACCGACCTTTTGCCTGATTCACAGGTACTTTAGAATGTGTTGGTTTCCTCTTTGTAACCGCCTGTGTTTGTTTTTAAGGTCTGTGTGGTATGTCTCGGTCCAGTTCAAAGCCGATTCTTCAGCATTCCTCCTCTTTAAGCTGACTGGTTGGCAGGATTTACAGATTGGTGACGTTTTTTTTTTTCCTTCATTCCTTGTATTTATAGAAGTTACTCACCCTTATCGGCTGAAAACAGCTTTTTGGTGAAGAACACCAAGCCCAATTAATGTTAGAGATGTCCCAAACGGGAGTTTGTTTTGTCCCCAATATAAAGAATATCCACTCATATTCCAGTAGATTTAATAAAATTAGATAATTTGTGAAAAAAAAATCTTGTTTGATTTGCCTGCCTTCAATTAATAATACTGATGTTTTTTAAATGACATTAAAATCAGGCCATTAGGATGTAATCTGAAACCTTGGTGGTCTTTAGATCATTTTCCTGTTTGAAGGTCCGAGCTTCAGGTTCCTCACAGACATCTGGACATTTCTCCCAGGATTTTCTCGTGCGTCTTGGAAACCAGCTTTCCATCAACACGCCTTGCTTCATTCGTGCCAGAGGAAGCAAAGCAGCTCCAGAATATCTTCCAGACGTTATTCAATACTGACGCAGCAACATTCTGCTTTGAACAAATGAGAAAAATGATGAATGCAAAAGCAACACCTGAGTGAAGTTGGCCCCCCCACCTCCTTCAAATGAGACAAAATAGGTGTCAATTAACTCGACTACATTTGTGCAGAAAATATTTTCGTTTGTGCTGCTTTGGCTTTGAAGATATTAATGAAAGGTTAAAGGTCTAAAGGTCAGCCAGCCCCCCTACTTAAAATCACAGTGGCACAAACGAAAATCTTTGCTGCACAAATCAGCACAAACATAGCTGAGTTGACTGACACCTATTTTGCTTGATTTTATAAAAGTGTGGGGGCTGGTTGACCTTTAACCTTTCATTAATATCTTCACAGCCAAAGCAGCACAAACGAAAATATTTGCTGCACAAACCAGCACAAACATAGACGAGTTAATTGACACCCATTTCATCTGATTTGAAGAAGGTGGGGGGGGCTGGTTGACCTTTGATGACCTCTAAAAACATTTCTTTATATCTTTGAAATGATAGCGCAAACAAAAAAATTTGCTGCACAAACCAGCACAAATGTTTGACACCAATTTTGTCTGATTTGAAGAAGGTGGGGGGGCCAACTTCACTCAGGTAAAAGCAACAGACATGAGAAATGATCCCATGTTCAGACTGTTACATCTGTCCTGCTTCAGCAATTATTTGTGCTACTCCTGCAGCTTCTTCGTGACATTCAAACTGATGAAAACCTGGAGCAACAAACAACCCGTCAGTCCAAGTCTAAGAAGGTCACAACTAGGTTGTTTATTATCTGATAACTGATACAAGATAAACATTATACATTCTTTTTAACACTGATGATACTTCGCTTTTATTTTCAATGTCAGTATGCAAAAGAGAACAATGCAAAAGAAATGTTTTGTGAAATCATGAATAGTACTTAATTTGACTGTTTCATTAATATTAAACCCATTAAATTTAAGCACTCCTTGTTGCCCCGGTGATAAATCATTTAGCTACAACACAAAAAGGAAGAATACAAAAATAAAAAAAAAGAAGAGCACGAACATCAAGGTTGGCTGACAACAAATACTTTCAGGAATCACATGATCTTCTGATGTATCAACTTGTGTAGATGCATATATAAAAATACAGGATCCCTGTATATATGCACATACAGTAATAATGTAGATACTATAGTTATAAAGCCTGTTCTGGACTCACAGACAAAATGTAGAGAGCAGGATACACATACACACAAACATTTACCATTATCTCTCCATATAAACACGCATGAATCAACCAACAGGCAGAAGGCTCTCTGGCTTCAGAAGCTAAAAACTACACTCAACATTTAAAAAAAAAAAAAAGAAAGAAGACATTCACATTTCTGAAACAAACTCCATGATCTCTCGGCTGATCAACCATCAGTCCTGTTAACTCTAGAGCCGCCAGAGGAGACGGGATGATAGATCTGCTGCAGATGAGCTCTGTTTGTGCAGTTGCATCCGACCGATCGCATCAGTCAGAAACTGTTCGCTTTCATTGATTACTTCAGTCTGTTGGTCCTCGTCCTCGCTCTGCATGCTCACTCACCGACTCGCAGTGTTTCTGCCAGTTTTATTCATCCATGAGTGAACATGTGGAAGGGAGGTGGAGAAATGGGACTGTAGCTGTTCATGTCTGTTTAGTGTGCAGATGTCCTGTAAGTCCATGCATTTACCTGTGAGGGCGCGGCCTGCTGATCTTCACGGCGAGGACGGGGCTTTGCTACTGCTGTAATGAACCTGGTATCTGTTGACCGCCTGTCCTTTCAGCTCGGTGGACAGGCAGGAGGTCTTGCAGGGTATGAAGTCCTCCTCCTCCTCTCCCATCAGCCAGTTCTGCACCGAGCGCTCAGCCGAGGCTGGGACATGATTGGCCAGCCAGCTTTGGTGCCACTTGTCGAAGCGTTCGTGTTGGCAAGCTGCGACTTGGTGCTGCGACTGTAGGAGAGAAGGAAGCATTTACAGCATAATCAAGTAACAGTGTCACCTTCAGTTGTTAAAAAAAAAACAAAAAAGAACAATGCCACATATATCAATATGACGTGGAAGAAATTTGACTTCATCATATAAAGCCTTAAAATTGGGCCTGTTTCTTTAAAAACTCCTGCTCTTTCTGAAACTCCACCTTCAGGAAGTCTTCACCACATCCCTCCTCTATTAGCCTTTAACAACATTTTTTATCAGGGATGTTTTTGATGAGCGAATGACATTAAAACATAAAGGTAAAAAATACTAAGGAACATCTTTACAGTTTTAAATGAGAGATCTTCCGAAATCACCAAGACGACGAGGAAGAGATTGATGACAAGTACTTGGATGGATGCACGGATGAACGAGTTAATAAAAGGACAGAAATATGAAGATATATAGACCTGATGCAATGGGGGTTTTTCCATTAAATAATTGTTTGAATATATGTAATTACATTAAATAAATGACAGCGAGTTATTTATGTCACTTAATCATTTCAGACCTAGTTTTGTTTAAACTTTTGGGCCAATCATTTTATAATCAACCAATGTAAGCAGAAAGTACTTCAGCAGAATAGAAAAACCAACAGTTGTATCTCAAATGTAATATTTTGACACCTTAAAACAGACATCTTCTAGCAAGTGGGTAGGACCTTTCAGGAGAACCAAGCTGTGAGGCTGAGACAGGTCAAAGGGTCTTCAGCACGTCTGTGTAAATTAGACATCTGCAGTATGTAAGGTGAGGAGCAGCGCCTACCTTCCTGGCTTTTACCAGCGCGCCGCGGCGGTACATGTAGTCCTCAGAGTTCATGACAAACACCATCTTGTGAGTGTTGAGTTTGAACCGACACTCCAGACTGCCGGCATTCTCCACGGCCAGCTGCCGGTGCCACTCTCTCTTGCAGCGCATCGCCTCCACCTGCCGCACCTGCCAGCGCCGGAAACGCCGCAGGTTCCTTTCAAACAAAACACATTTATGAGGACTTAAAAAAAAAGGTTGGCTTGTATAATGCTCACTGTTCACAGAGTTGTTCAATCACTCAAATTTTCACAACGTTGCATTAATTACATTTTATTTTCAAATACACGAAA
>CAEFZY010032093.1:0-18950 GCA_903066815.1 Brachyrhaphis roseni
GTGAAAATGGCCAAGGGACATGTAACCAAATACTAATGTTGCTGTATGTATATTTTTGACCCAGCAGATTTGGTCACATTTTCAGCAGACCCATAATAAATTTATGAAAGAACCAAACTTTATGAATGTTTTTTGTGACAAACAAGTATGTGTTCCGATCACTCTATCACAGAAAAATAAGAGTTGTAGAACTTATTGGAAACTCAAGACAGCCATAACATTGTTTTTTACAAGTGTATGTAAACTTTTGACCACAACTGTACCTCTTTGCTTAGTTAAATGCAGGTGGCGACTTTTATTTTGGCCAGGCAGTGTAGCATTGACCAAATCAAAACCTTACGGTCAGACTTTTTAAATATTGGTCAGACAATTACAGTTGGTGCATCCTTATCAGAATACAATCAAAAAAGTTTATATTAATGTTAAAACAAATCCAATGTCCGATTTGTATTTGAGATGTTGGACTGTAAGCTCGGTCTTTATTGATAGAGTGCTGGTTGTGTAAAGATGGAGGGTTTCCTCCTTCATAAAGCATGGAGCGGTGTAATGAAGGAGAGCAGTTTCAACCCGTTTCCAGCAGGTCAATCCACCTCGGCCACCCTTAAAGCTCTTCAACTAACAATAAACTCCGTTACTGTAAGTGTGAGTTTTTATGGTAATGAAAAACAACACTGTGTCTCATTGATTTATTCTTCTTTAAACAGCCTCTGGCTTCAGACAGACACGGTGGCCGTTTTAGGAAGTTTGAGCACAGTGAGAAAAATGCTCCAACTTTTGCTTCTAAATACTCATAGCATTAAAAAAAGGAACAAAAATCCATTCTAAGCAGATGACAAAGAGGGCTGAACAGAAACAGGATGTGTGATGTCTTTGTGTTAGAGGGGAGGGAAGGGGGGGAGAAGGGGTGGTAATGATGTCTGAAGGTGTGCGCGTGAGTGTGTGTTTGTTGATCAGTCATCAGTGCGGAGCTAAATTTATGGTTTTTAATTTTCTGGCGAGGTTGTTAGCCGATGGTTGGGCTACAATGCAGAACACAACACTCCTGTACAGAGAGAGGGTCATTTCCATTACACAAATGTGAGTGTGTGCGTGTGTGTGTGGGGGGGGGTTTGGAGAGGGGGGTGGTTGCTGAGGATGGACACACATCACACACACACAGACTCCAGCTCAGCAGCATCATAATCATGGTGATTAGCGTTATGAGGAGCAATAAAACCTAACGTTAAACTAACATCTTATTCTCACAGGCCCCTTTATCATTCACTCATTTCATTTGTGTGTGCACCCATGCGTGCGGGGGGGGGGTGCGTGTGTGTGTGTGTGTGTTACAGGGCTGCTGGGTTTCTGCAGATAAAGACCATTAACATGTTTGAATTAGTTTACAAATGATGAGTTTGTGAATGATGACTAAAAACACCCTCCCCCACCCTCCCTCCCACACACACGCACACACACAGCCAGAGTCAGCTAACCATGTTACCAGCCTGGATCGGCAGCTCTTGAGGCGGCATGCAGAGAACAATTAAAACCGTTTATATTACAACACTTGCTGTTCAGTTAACAAGCAACTAAACAATTAAAGGCTAATTAGCACTCATTAATGCTCCCACAACACACACACTGAGGGAGGTTTATGAGTAAGAGATATTATGACATGTGAAGTGTGCACACACACACGTGCGCACACCCCCACCTACACACCCAGTGTAATTCTTTGACAACTCTGTACTTGCTGTTCAGTTATTCACTCATTTGGCAGGCTTGTCTGTAATCATCATTTGAGAATAAACATCATATATGATATATAACAATCTACATCAATCAAACTGGAGGAAACTGCTGCTGAATAGGCCACTCCAGTTTGTAGAAAACTGCTGAAATAGCCAGAAAGTCTCTTTATCTGGTTTCCTTTCCAGGTTGTCCTGTTTTTTTGTCTTAAAAGTCACTAGATAGAGCAACAAAGTTGCTAAGTTGGCAACACTGGGATGACAATAGTTAACCTTAGATGCTGATGTGACCTTTGGGGTCAGTCCTCTCTCACAAAAGAGCAAAAGGGGACAGGAGCAGACCATTGCAGAGCGAGATAATATCTATTTCACATGTAAATATGGGCTGATCTGCTAAAGGAAATCAGGGCCGATTTCCACGCGCAGTGGACCATAGACAGCTGCCCTATAGACAGATTCTCACAACTAAGCTCAGGATCTGCTCAGCTCACCCAGCGTTGTCTGTGTTGGACCTCTGAACCCCTCTCTCATCTTTTCTTATAGTTGGGCTTAACTACTAAATAATGCAGAAATCACTGCATTATTTTGTAGTGATTTCTGCAAAATCTTTGCAATCACATAAAATCCCCTCCCCGACATTCAACTGAAGCTTGTGCACAAGGGTTTGGGTGAGTCTGTGCGGCACCGCATGTTGAACTCCAATTGTCTGTTTGGTATTTTTCCTCAATAACTTCCAAAGTTTTCCAGTTTCAGATTGAACGATCTTGTCTGACATGGGCAGCTCAAAGAAGCAAACTCCATTTCTGCTGACTCAAACAACATCCATACAAATGGTTCTTTATTTTTGAAAAAAAAAATCTGTTTAAGTGAATAAAAGTGAGGTTTGAGATACTGTGTCTCCGTCTTATTTATTCTCCTACAGAAAGAGCAGAGAAAGCTGTTAAGTAACGTGTAACATTTTAAACACCAGAGCAAACTTTCTCCATTACTCCATGCCTCTGCAACAATTATTCATCCTCAGAGAGAAATGGATTCACTTCCAGCACACGTACACGGCCATACACGCTGATATAGTCTTCTATAGGTTTTGTGCTTGTCTACTTTAATCCCAGCTGGTTTATTCTGCTCTGATCAATGACCTACGACTAAGAAGTGATCACCAAGCTGGAGGAAAATCCTGCCCTAACATCATCCCTTTTCCCCTGCTTTCTGCCTCTTTGTCTCTAATTCACCCTAATTTAAGCCTGATAGCATCGAGTGCTGTCGCGCAGCCTGGCAGAGCTGTAAGTCTTACAGCAGGATTACCTTTCCTCCAGAAACATTTTGCTGACGGCCGGCGCGGCTAAAATATGGCCTCCATTCCCCCACATGGCTGCGCGAGGGGCTGCTTTGCATTTTAACTAAGCTTTGGTTTATTCTCCGGGACACACGCTCGCGGGGAGAAAACCCCACGCAGGAGATAAAAACTGCTGCTGTAAATGAAACTCAAGATTCAGCAGACAAATTAGAAGTGATGCTTTGGGTAAATCAGAGCCATGAGTCACTATAATAGGAAAAGGACAGAATAAATATTGGTTACTCTAACATTAAAAACCAGGCCAGGTAGAAATAAAAAGAGTTCCAGAATCCGGCTGAATAAATAAGAAAAGTTGTTAAAGTAAAACAGGATGGTGCGTTACTGTAATGGCAAAGATAAAATAGACCCTAAAAGGGAAAGTAAGAAATAGAGAAAGCCAATCAGATCTTCAGCAGAAAATTCTAAGAGATTTGCTGGAGATCAGGTCAAGACAGAGAGGCCAGTTAGGCCCCAGACCCTGCAGAGTGGACAGGTTCTGTAGGGTCTCAAGGGTTTTTGGGGGGTTTGGACTCCACATTTTGAGTGGAGCAGAGGAGCTCCATAAGTGTTTGGGGTAAACACGAATCCCCCAACTTTGGTATAGAGAGACTTGAGTTGTTTTCTTGAACTTTATTCAATTACTCTGATGTGAACAAGAAAGGAAACTACAAATCAGCTGATACCAAATATCTGGATGTCACAAAGAGACCATGGTCTAGTATGACAACCTTCAACCTATTATAACACCATACATATAACACTTTGCCTGCTTGTCCAGCTGCTGCCTAAATACAAGGTGTCCATGGATTATTAAAAAGTCTTAAACTCTTGTATCTAAAATTAAATCTTAAATCCAATGAAATTGTAGAAGCCTAAATTCAGTTTTTGTTAAAACAGACCTTTAGTATATATTATGTTTATATTTCTTGTGGATTTGCATAATTAGGATGGTGGGGTGTGGCTAAGCAGAGTTAGTTGGACAGTTGGAGTGGAGCCACACAGTTTTTTGATCTCTCTCTCTTTCTCTCTCTCTCTTTTTCTCACTCTCCTTTTAGACTTATTATTTTTAGTGGAAAGGTAACATTTTGTACTGTTTTTGGTTAACTACAGGTGTTAAATTTTGTGTGACAGGACTATTTAATCAAGATTTTTTTTTTTATCAATTGCATTCTGTGTTTCAAGTCAGTTCTGACAACTGGTAACTTGCTGCTAATATGCAGTTGACAGGCAGATAGTTAGGTCTTTGTTTGCTCTGGGGGTCAGTGGGGGCAACAAAAGGCAGTGACAGGAAAAAGTCATCGCCACTTGGTGCGAAACACAACACACCATAAGTGACATAAAATCTTTAGACTTTCTTGCGTTGCGACACCAGCCCATGTGTGCATGACGAGTAACGAGCTCAAAATTTCACATGCGTAATGCCATCAGTTGCTTGGCTAGAGGAGAACAAGTGATTGTCGTCTCATGGTGGAAGTTCTATAGGAAATGAACGAAGGAGCAAAGTCGCCTCGCGTGTGTCGACCCCTTTAAGAGCTTCTGTTCATTTGTCTTTTCCACTGGCTCACTTTTGTTGCCAATCTGTACCAGGGTAGGTGTATTCTGTGGAAAAACACTTTCAAGTTTGGCATTATGTTAAAGCTCTTGAGGGCCATATGACTCCTTCATATTGATCTTTTATTTTTGGTCTTATATTTCATTCAAGGTGGCATTGAAAAGGTTTTAAAAAGTCTTAAATTTGACTTGCTGAAACCTGCAGATATTCATTATCACATATGCAAAAATAATATATATATATATAAATATGAAGTTAATTACATATGCAAACTTACTGATTAGAATATTTAAAATTGTAGAGTATGATCATCATAACAAGAAGATCTGATTAGTTCATCAAGCTTTCTTAGGAATTACCTTACAAATGTTCATACCTTGACTATAATTGTTTTTTTTAAGCATGAGAAAAGTGTAGCAGCCTTTTCCCAGTTGAGTAATAGTGTGCAGCAACAGGTCAGGGAGGGGCATCACTGTATGATCAGAGGAAAAGCTCACTCCTGTCACAAATATTCTAACGTCTAAATTTGGCCTCCACAGGTGTCTCCCTCGCAGCATCACCTCACCCTGCCTCTGCCTCCAATCTCCCCCTTCGGTAAGCTCTGCTTTACAGAGCTGATGTGAGGGCGCCACCTCGGACAACTGCTTCCCTGACTTCATTTGTCTCTTGGCAAGTTTGATGGCACTGTGTTTAAAAACCCATTCAATCTTATAAACCAAAAATTAAATGTAGTCGACTGTGATGGGCACTCAGTGCATCTGCTATTTATATGCTAATGTACACTTGGCCTGCCAAGGTCTGGCAAATTATTACTGCACAGCCATAAGTCAGGTGTATGGCAGAGGGGGACACGGTGGGGGATGGGTGGATGGGCAATGCATCGCACAGACAAAAGCAGATGAGGGCGGGGGAGGAGAACAAGGAGTAAGTAAAAGGAGAGGGAGGAGTAGGAGGAAGGAGGAGAGGGACGGAGAGCGCGAGGAGGTGAAAAAGACGTTGGAGATGTCTCCATTGTCGTTTCTGACAAGTTAATAAAGCTCTCCACCTGGCTGAACACACACACACACACTAACACACACACTCAGCGCCTAGATGATTTCATTTCACATTTAAAAGCTAAAATGGAAAATGTCTTTTTGGGAAACTGAATGTCTCCAGTGTCACCATTTCTAAAACATAGGAACTCTAGAGATCCAATGAGCTTAATAAAGACCTCTGACAGACCACGCTCCCCACAATGCCATTCAAAAGGTCAATGATATAAATATAATGTATAGAAAGTCCCTCTGCTTGGGACACTGGTCATGGAAGGACAACAAACAAGGTAAGAGTTAAGAGTCTGACGATGAAAAAGGAAGTGGGGTAAATATTATTTCAACATGAAAACTGAGTTAAGGCTCCTGCAGACTTCACCTGAAGCCCAGCAGTTGAAACACACCTTTCATACAACAGCTCAGACCACCTGGAGGACACTCCCCCCGCTCCAGTATCTGTCATGTCTCTACCCAAAGGGGTTCCCTCTGACCCCTGCATTCTCTATTTTGTTTTCATAAAACAGTCACAGATAGAACGCCACATTGTTCTGCAGACTGCCTCCTCCATGCATTACAACGTTACAATTTCCAATCAGGAGTTTTAAACCATTTGACAGACTTTCAATAATTCTTTAGTGAAGATTCATACAAATGTACATAATTCCTTTTCACCTCACATAAACATTCTTCAAAAGTATTCATGTCTCCTGCAGATAGAAAACCAGATAGTATAAGTAGACTAATTGAAGCAAAATATCAACACTGCTGTCCGAGTTCATTTCTGCATAAAATATGTCCACAAACTTCTGACCAATCACACAACACTTCACACAGAGCTCTGCTGAAATAGTTCGACTCGGGTCTGGTTAATGGCTCAGCGATCAAAACGATGCGGTTTTTGTTGCACGTCTACGTCAATGAGAGCTGATTCCTACAGGTTAGATGAAGAATGTGGGAGCTTTTAGGAACAGTGGTGGATTGATGTAGCCTTTCTCAACCTCCAACCTACTGCCTAGTTAATACTTTCAGGCACTCTGTCTTATCTATCTGTTGTAACTCCTCTCTCATCTTAATCTACACAGATCTCACACCCTGACCTGGACTCGGCCATTTTGAAATATTTGTTCTGTTCATTAGGCTCGAGGTGTGCTCTATGCAATTGATTTGAACATATTTACAAACTAATTAGGGCCAAAGCTTCCCGTGGAGTCTGACCTTGATTTGCCACGACATCCCACATCTCTATTACCACCTTGCACTTCTATTCATTACTACCTTGAAAAGATCCCCTGGGATGTCCCTCTAATGAGAAAAAGCTCTGCACTCCTGGCTCGCTCTTTCTCTATCTCTCTATGTAACGTCTCCACATTATTCCTCTCAACCCCCTCTCTACCTAAAACACACTGAAGAGCCCTTTGTCTCTGGGGAGCAGTCAGCTTATATGATGTATAAGGTGACATCTTTATTTCACTAACCTATCCTGGCAGGTCTATTAGCCGGCTCGGAGCTTCCCAAACCTTTTCCTGTCAAAGAGCCTATTCTCAGCTGTCTGCTCCACTTCCCCCTCCCAGTCTGTCTCAATCTGTGATTAAAATAGTCGTTATGATACATTCTCGGCCCCCCTGCCAACGGGAGATTACTCTGTTTCATTTTGACGTGTATTCTGAGCGACACCTGAAAGGTCCATCACGCCACACAGAGTGTCCTGAGGCCCAACTGGGCTTCTGAAGCTCACAATCCCAGTTTAGCCCTGTGGTAAGGAATATAAGACTATCTCAGCGATAACCAGTCTCTCCTCCTTCGTCCTAATTCCCCCAGGACAGTCCCAGTGGATCCATCAGTTCCAATTTGGAAACCATTTCTTTCCCACTATCAGAGACCTCAGATGGAACCAGACTGTGATTTACCTTTTTATAACTCTAACAGCAGAGCCAGCCTTTATTCTGATCCCATTTCCATCCACTCATGTTGGGCATATTCTGACTCTTTTTAACAAACCCCAAGACACTGATGAATGGATCATTTTTACATTTTGTGAATTACAGAAAATCAACTTGAAATTCGAACTTATGAACCCAATTATTGTTTTTTAATAATGCTGTAGTTAATTGCTGCATAAAGTGCCTTCCAAAAGTCCTCATGACTAGGAAATGTCTACATTGTTATGTGACAGACCATTATGTTAAAATAAAGAAAATGTAGACATGTCTTAATTTTTTGTGTGCATAAAAGTGTATTCAGCCTCCCTGAGTTAATACTACAGGTGAATGTGCTTTGGTATGTCTCCATCTCCAAGGCAGGAGAGGGGAGAATTTATTAAACTGAGTTCAACTGTAAAGTGTATATATGTGAACAACAATTTTCAGTACTACCAATAGACTGTATTTTGAACTCTGACTGTGCCACACCAACATATGATCTAAACCAAGGGTGCTCAAGTCCAGTCCTCGAGAGCTACCACCCTGCAAATTTCAGATGCACCCCTGCTCCAACACACCTGAATCAAATGAATGGCTCGTTACCAGGCCTGTTCAGAGCTGATCCCCGTCTGTTGGAGTAAGGCTGCATCTAAAAGTTGCAGGATGGTAGCTCTCGAGGACTGAACTTGAGCACCCCTGATAAACCATTCTACTGTAGCTCCAGTACTGTGCTTAGAGGTTCTGGAAGATGATTCTTTGCATCAATCTCCAGGATTACCCTGGCAGGTGAAAAACTGACCTGCTGCTGTTCTATTGTTGGTTTTGTTTCGTTGTGGCTGTGTGCTGTTGCCTTGCAACTTTGTGCTGTAGCCTTGTGTCTTTGTGATGCTGCGTGGTGGCTTTGGCATTTGTTGTTGCGTCGTGGCTTTTGCATTTTATTATTCCTTGTGACTACCATACACACCAATAGAATGGGTTATGTAATCACACAAGATAATAACTACCATGGAGCTCTTCCATCAAGGACCACATTGTGTCCAGGTTAAACTGTCATTATGCCTGCTCAGTGACTGAAACCTCTGATTGGCCACCACTGTGCATCTTATTGTCAAGATATTTTAACGTCTTTCATTATATCCCACAGATAAAAATAAAATAAGTAATAAATCAAGTCGCTAAACTCAAAGAGACTTTCTGTAAACAAGCAAACGAATGAAAGTAAAATCAAGAAAAAATGTACATTGACCCAGGAAAGCATGTTATTGGTATCCAAGGTTCATTCAGGCAATAAATGTACATATAAGAAGGAGGGAGCACTGGAAAAAAGAAATAAATAGAGGAACAGTCTTTCTTTGTTTATCTCCAGCGCAGAACGAGCGACCACATCCATTGTGTTGCGATAAGATGGGTTATCAGCAGTAAACAAGGCCTTGGCCCGTATGAATGGAGCCCAGAGTGACTGAATACACTCTCAAAAACAGATGTGCTTAAATAAGTCTGCATGTCTTATCCATTCCTCAGAAGAAGTCCATGTGTTCAGTTAGCTGTGTCAATGGATGCATGCACCAGTCTGCCATTACACACCGCCTTCCAATAAATATCTCCTGGGAGACAACCTATGTTTAGAAAAGAGCAAGTGAAGTCTTTCCACAAATTAAGAAATGCCAAAGCATGAATAGAAAAGTGTAGAACTATTGTACAGGGTCAAGATCAGAGGTCTCGTTAACGGAATATTTTCGTGTTTGACTGGTTATTTTTTTTAAAACGACCGGAAAATTTTAAGCCCGTCGGTCATTTGACAGGTTATAATTAACACCCCTGACTGGTGCACATGGGCAGACATTATAGACTTTAAGCAAAGATTTCATCGCAGAGGCAACTAAAATCAATCAATAAAAAGTCCTTTCTGAATACCATCTCATGAACACTGAACTAAATGTGTCTTTCTAACCGGGAGCTGACAGCGTGTTGAAGGGCTATGGACAGGACACTTTGGAGCGTCTGGTTAGGAAGTGCTTTCCAAACCTTTGGTAGAAATGGCGCCTTTAATTTCAGTCTCCATTAAAACAGAGAAAACTAAAGATAATGCAATTTTGTGTTAATCCATTTATAGTCTAAACAGAAGAGCCAGGAGTTTATCTTGAGGAAATAAATAAAGGTGCAGAAATCAATTAGACCGTAACATGCGCAATATGCTTCACAACCAATGTGGACGTGGCTCTGCCACTGCAAAGACGCAACATTTGTCAGTTTCGGGGAGGCGAAACCACGCAAAAAAATCCTCGTAAAAGTGCAGGCCAGGACCGCGCACAGGATAAAAAATTAAAAATAAAAATAAAGTTCAATTGATTAGTTTGGATCAGACAGATCCAACTGACTGATGAACCAGCGCAGATTTCTCTCCAGATGCGACCAGGAGGAATTTGTGAGGCTTTGTGTTCAGATCCCAGCGGGTGAAGTGCTGCTAATTTAAGAGGAGTCGTTTAATTTAATTTATTATATGTTACTGGGGCCACAGTCAGTGGTTTTTGTCACGGAGAAAAAGTTACCGTATATGCGTCCATCTGATTTATGTGTGATAAGATCTGGATTCACGGTTCAACCAGGTGAATATTAACTAAACCGCACAAAAATGTGGCTAAATAGCATATGTTAATATGATTATAATTTGACGGGTAAAAATAAAACATGACAGATTTTTTTAATACTGTCGGTCAAAATGACGGAGAACAAAACAGTCTAGCGCGACCTCTGGTCAAGATATGTGTATACTACCTCACTATCAAGTTGCTGTCACTCACACACTTTTGGTAGCCATCAAAGGGTTTCTGCCATTATTCTAACTGGATATCTCGCCACTCCTTTTGCTACTCCTGGTATCTTTTCAGCATTGTCCCTAGATTTACTATAGGATAGAGGTCTGGGCTCCTCCACACGCTGCCTCATATATTCCCAAACCACTTCTGAGATCTATTTTTGGGATCATTGCCCTGCTGGAACATCCTATTGTATTCCAGTTTAACATCCTTTTTGCAATGCTTCAAAGTATTGATTATGAAACCAAATTACTTTCTTGCTCAGCATCCTCTCAGTTCATAGAGATAGTAAACTAGCTTAACTCTGAACTGCAGTTTCCAGTACATGGCAGGCTTAAGCCTTGGTGTTTAGTGGGTAATTCCGGAGTATCTTGATCAATTACATTTCATTTGACTGAAATATTTGGTGTTTGCTTTAAGCGGTTTCAGCACAGAAGTGACATAATTAGATAATTTGTCCTTACACACAACCATCTTATCTTAGAATCTACAGTTAGGAAATACTGCAGAGCTGTCCTCAGATCTTCACTAGGTTCTATGTACCTTCCCTGGTGTCCTGAGTTTTTGTAAATCCAGCGAGGACAGCCAAAATCAATAGTTCTTATGCTGGCAAAAAAGAAGTGACCAGCTGCAGTGGTCTTGGACTTGAACTTATCAAGTTCAAAGACCTTCTATGATCTTGAACGTTCAGCTCCACTTAGCAAAACATTCCAGGTATTTGCCAGAATGTTTAACTTGTGAATCCCGTTCTAGTTTTGAAAATCTACCGTAGTTGTTTGATGTCTCAACAACCAAAATGTATGTAGCATTGACATCCATTATGAGTGCATGTGAAACTATTGGTAATAAAACAATAACTATATTTATCAAGGAAAAGAAAATGACAACAGTGTTGATGAAGCTGCCCAGTAGGTAATATGTGAGGCCATCATTACTGAGGAATCTTTTCAAACTGGAGAACGGACAGCAGTCAGTGTAAACCGGACTTACCTTCTTTAAGGATTGCATCAAGTATTTGCACTCTAACCTTTGTACATCAATACATTTTGAGTTGAGAAAGTAATTTTTTTCCACTTGTTTGTACGTGAATGATGTTATCCTAGTTTAGCTTGCAGCATTTTTTGGAAAATAAACAGTTATAAATATTGCTTGTTTTCAGTCTGTATCAACAGAAATACTTAGATTCATAGGAATGGTATTTTATGATCTGATGAATCTGAAGATGTAATATCGAGTTGTACTTACCATGACTGGATTAAACTAGATTCTGTTTGGATTGTTGTGGAAGGAACGGGACCCTAAGCCTGCCGCAATAATCAATTAATCAACTAATCAACTGATTCATTGGTTAATCAATAATTTTATACTGATAATTATCTTTTAAAGAGCAGGTTTCTTTACATAATCCATTTTTTATGGTTTTAGTTGTTAGTGGTTTTTTTTATTTGTGTATTGTTTTTGGTTTTAGACACAAAATATTTTCCTGTTCCAGTGTGGAGTGTTCTTTATAAAATAAGTTTATTGGTATTTAAGGGGGTGAAATGATAATGCAATCCTGCTGTTATCAACATATTACTTGAAAATTGTCTCAAAACATCAATATTATTGTTTATCACAATAACTACTGGCACAATTTATCCTCCAACAAAATGAGTTAGTGTGTCAGATCTATTGGAGCCTAACTCTGAGTTACACCAGTTATAAAAAGGATGGAAGGCAAAACTGAACAGAACCTGTTACCTGTTATGGTTTTCATACCATAACAGGTAAAATCACTGCACTAATATGAAAACAATACAAAAGTAATAAACCACACCCTTACTGAAAAGTCTCCCAGCCTGATGCAGATCTCTTTCCTCAAGCTCTCCTACCTTTTATTCTCTTATTCAATAAACAAGCCTCTATCTGCATCCATAATGCAGGCCTCTCTCTCTCTCCGGGCTCCCCTGGTACGTGAGTCTAGATTGAGGGGCCCGCTGAGACAGAGAAAGCAATCGTGTGGCGTGTCAGCGGGCCGATAGAGAAGGACCCAGTAATGGAAGGCCTTTTAAGGCTAAAAAGGAAAAGCTAATTATGATAAAGGGGCTGTAAGTTGTGTGGTTATCGCAGAGCTGGGCCTGCTGGTGCAGCAGACTGGTCCCTGACAGTGATAACCAGGCAGCGCCAGACGCCCGCCGCTCTGTCACTGTCACTCTGCTGCTCTCCCTTCAGCTAAACATGAATTCACACACCACTATTTTTCAAAAGCGTAAAGTAGTTTGAAGTTTTTTTCTCTCTCTCTAACAGCAGAACCATCAGCTCCCTCAAATATTCCGCAGTTCCTGCATGTTTGTCTCTGCAGTGAGGCTGCATGCCTCTAAAACTCTACATACACACCTGAAGTTTTATTTGGGACAGCCCAGAATGGAGGCACACGCATGCATACAGTAAGAGGCTGGAGCACACAACACTGTGATGCTGAGCTCGATACGAAGGCACCAAGATAGACCTATCAGCTGTCAAGCCATGGGGCACATTAGTGCTGCTGGAGCAAATGAATGGGTACATCCTCCCCCTTTGCTCCCCAATTTCTCCTCCCTGCCTCTGATGCATTATGCATTCAAGCTCCTCTGCTCTCCTCACCTCTCCCAAACGTCCTGACCTTCAGCACATCCATCCCATGTTTCTCTGTCACTGGTATGACACTTTGCTCCTGAACAACACAGGAAGATATTGGAGCTTAAATAGTTACTAATATTAGGTTTATTAGCATGGAGAAGGACAGAGACACTAGGAAGTGATAGATAAGTTTCTCCTCAAAAAAGGATCCATCTTTTTTTACTTCTGAATTTAAAAAAAAAAAAAAAAAAAACATTGTGTAGCCCAAGATAGAACTTCTGAAACTAAAAGCCTCTTTTACCAGTTACCCACTTGTTTTTAATTTTGTATCAGTTCTCAGGGCTTTTAGTTAATCTCATTAAGCTTAATTAACTAAGAATCATTTTTGTCATAAGTCACAGAAATGAGTCTTATAGATAATTCTTCTTATGGATTTGATCCTGCTGCATTGCTACACTGTTCTGCTGTTGCCAATTTAATTGTTAGAGAAACTTACCAATGGCATGCATGCATGCATAGACAGACAGACAGACAGATAGATAGATAGATTTCAATCAGTCAAAGTTGAAAACGTAAATTAACGACATTGGCTACACAATACTGGAAAACACACAACTCAGTGTGAATAGTTGAGTTGAATATTCCTCACTCCTCTTGAGCATCAGGTGTTAAAGTCTGCACGACTGTCAACTTAAATAATTGTCCTGCAGTTTATGAATTCATGGCACTTAAATCCTAATGAGTATTCAATGCAAATAGTATTTTGTGATTGCCTTGCTGCACAGGCTCATATTGTAATCTGCCATATATAGATACAATACACCAATCAGCTCTATTCCAGAACAACACTTGACACTCAGATTCCTTTTGTTTATAGTTTTAAATAATCTTTATGGTCTTGTTGGCTCCATATAGAACTCCCTGGTTGGTCTGTCCTGACCTCAGTAGTAACGTGGAACTGCATTTCTGCCAACAACCACTAGATGGTGCTGATGAAAACCAGGCCTTTAAAATTATTTCACATTTTTTAAATGTAACCATTTTGCTATTCTTCTGACTGGGCTAAATAAGTGCATCTCCTCCTGCCTTCATATGTAGTTATATTTTCTATGCTATATATGGTTCAGTGGAGCTTTATATATCCAAATGGACTAGGTTTTGTTCCTAGGCACCAGTCCCAAATGTTCATTTTACTACAACAAAATTGTATTAAAAGGAAACAAACTAAGGTAAGTTCTCTGAATGCACAGGCAGTTCTCACCTGATGAGAGGACAAAGTCTTGCGTTCTGCTCTAAGCATCAGTAATGTCAGTAATGTCTTGTGGTAATATACTGCCACCTGCTGGACATTTTTATACTTCTTAAGGGTAAATGGAAGCTCTCATGCTGTTTCTCGTTCTGTTATCTGTTTATATTTCCCCACATATCAGTGCATGTCATAATGTGTGACCTCTGTGAGTTTGGTTCAATTTCATTCACAGGGAGAAGTTGGAGGAGTCTCCCAGAAACCCTCAGTTATTTCTCTGAGTGGGTGGAGCTTACGTGATGTAATAAAATAATTAAACCAGTGTTCTTCTCTGTTCATTATGCACAGACTGTGAAACGTTTCCACCTTCAACAGGTTCAGTGAAGCAGCATCAGAATCCCCTCCTTCAGTGCCTAAATGAGGCGATCTGATCAGGGGTCAGCGGTTAAAACTCACCACTCTGCGGACTCGGGTCTTACAGTCGATGTGAAGTTCTCTGTGTTTCTGCAGCGCAGCTTCTAAAGACTTCCTGAGACTCAACGCTCTCCTCAGCAGCTGTGGCTCAGCGTGGGACTTGGTGAAGACCTGCACAGATGGAGGAGAGGCAGGGTGGAAACAAAGATGGAGGAAGCTGTCTGAGGATCACAGCAGCAGCAAAAGGAAGCAATGAAACCTGTTCTCATCAGATTAAGAAGACAAAACTCTGCTGTTGCCGCTATCGCTGCACTGACTGCAGTTTTCTGGCCAATGACCGAGATTTAAAAATCTGGATCAGATGATTTTCTTTGTTTTCGATATCAATGTATTGTCTGAAAACTCACTATGCAAAACGACCAACAGTGAGCATTAATGTTCAAGTGCTGCCAGGATTCTAAATTTTCAATTAAGGTCTGTATTTTACAATGGTATTTTAATGCTATTGTAGATAGAAAAAAAGAAGACATTTCTGCCAAAAAAGAATAATCTCTGAAGTTTTCTAGAAAAAGTTTCAAAAGCAAAAAATAAAAATCAGCAATTGAAACTCAGAAATTTGAGTTTTTCTAGAAATCTTCTGAGATTAATCCTAAAATGTCTATGTTTTTTGGCAGAATTTTCCTATTCATTTTGTTTGTGTCTATAAAGGCCATAATTATGCCATTCTAAGACTTTGACTGGGACATTAAAAGACCTAAAAAAACAGCTTGAGGGTTGTGAATACTGTGTGTACGCGTGCGTGTGTTTCGTGTGTGTCGGCCTGACCTGGACCCAGCTTTGGACGGCGGGGAGGTGTTTGGAGCTAATCACCCTGTGGAGCTCCATCATGGTGGAAACCACCGGTTCGTTGTCTTCTGTCTCCTTCACATGAAGAACTGAGGAGAGAACATGGAGGAAACCGTCAGAGGGTCTGGCTTGTTTCTACTGCTTCATCAGGATTAGATAATCCCACTGGACCCACCAGGACTGAGGCTCACGTCCAGGCTGTAGGTATGAGAGATGAGCCCAGAGTTCCTGATGAACGAGTCTTCTTCATCCGACTCTTCTTGGCTACTTTCCTCCGCTCCTTCTCCATCTTCCTCCATCTCTGCTTTCATCCCTCCCTCCTTGTCCTCCTTCCTCTCCTCTTCACAACTTTTCTCTCTGTTTTCCGTGTCAAAGTCCTCCTCCTCCTCCCTACAGTCCCTCCTCTCCCTCAGATTTTTACTGCAGCAGGGCTCATCGTCATCGGCCTGGCAGCCTTTGTCCGGCTGGCCATCTGAGGGACCAGTGTCATCTGCTGGGGAACCTGCCAGGCCAAACTCAGGGAAAAGCAGCGTCATGCAGGACTCCATCTCAGTCAGGGCTGCCTCGATGTCTTGGTAGGATTCTGATACAGAGCCAGCGTTAGGCATCACCGTTACAGCTCAGAAGTGTGCATGCACCTTGTGACGCAGTGTTTACCCTCCATTTCCTTGGTTGCTGCTTCCACTCTGGCCTTGTAGATCCGTTCCATCTTCCTCTGCCGCTCCTCCTCCCTCCTCCTTTCTGTTACTGTCCTGGCCTCGGCATCCTGGAAGTCCACCTGAACAGACAAACAACATACATCCAGAAAAGTGTCTGTCGTGTAAATTAACGCAGAGAAGCAATATCTTCAGCTGAAAACGGTAAATATGAACAGTATGTTGTTGTGAAAGTGCTGCTGCTGTCACCCGCTGACATCGGATTTAAAACCTCATGCTGTTACCATGGAGAAGCACAATTAGGTGTCACTGTGTAGTTATTAGGATTTCATGTGACAGACAAACACAGAAAAGTTGACAGGAGGTCTGACGTCGTGATTACTGAATGAAGCTCAGGTCAATGACCAGAGACACAATGGGATAAATTCAATCAATGCATTAGCATATGCTTGAATGGTCTAGTCAAAGTCCAGTGCTAAATTCAATTGAGAATCTGTGGCAAGATTCAAAACTTTCAGTCAACCAACTCTCTCCACCCAGTCTGACTGAGTCTGACTTATTTAGCAAACAGGAATGAGGAAAAACATTCCAGTCTGTAGATGGACGATCTGGCAGACATGTACCAAAAAGCTGTGCAGCTGTACACATTTTGTGCTGTTTGTGCCCTTAGATATACAAGTCAGTCAATAAATAACACACATATTTGATCTTGCCTCCTCCACTGATCTGACTCTAATGCCAGTAGCCAGGGAAGCATGTCATTGAGCAGCACAGTGTTGCCGTGGCGATGTAAAACACCTTCAGGTCTTTCTCACCTTCTTAACCTGTTTGAGGAAGTGGTAGCCAAGTTCTAGCTTCTTATAGGCCGAGCCGTACAAGGTGTGCCAGGACTGGACAGTCTGGATAGCCAGCGACCTCAGCTTCCTGGCGACCTCTTTAGGAGGAGGGAGGGGCTGCTCCGAGTCCGTCTCCACTGTCAACTCCAAGAACTCCTGAGGAACACAGAGAACATTTCAAATGGCTGGAGCTAGAGGAGCAGAAACAGGAGCTGGGGTTTGGGGCGTCGGAGGAGGATTCACCTGGAAGTTGTCCACCAGCAGCATCCGGAAGTGATGCGATCTGGAAAAGAGCTCGCTGGCTATCTGGAAGGCTGACAGCCGGATCTCAGCGTGTTCTTGGTTTAGCTGGGACATCACTGAATGGTACACATGGTCTATGCAGTCATTGGACCCTCTGGCAGAAACAAAGAGTCAATCAGTAACTGACACCAGATTTATTCAATGTACAGTTTCTAATAAAAGTATTAACCAATCTCATATCTCCCTCAGTCTCTAACAGGTTCCATTTGTCTCTCCGCTTCACTTTCCCTGCTGAGGATAAGCAGCACTATGATGCTGCCACTACCATGTTTTTCCACAGGATAGATGTATTCAGGTTATTGTTGGTCATGAGATGTAAGCTCGTCACTTACATCTCTTATTGCTGGTTTTGCAAAGAGTTGCTTTTGGTTTGGACCATAAACTGGTTGCATAAACTAGCCAGGCTGTTGAGATGTAGAACCTGGGACTGTACTTTACTCGCTAAAGCAGAAGGTTGTGTTAAGTTCTACAGCAGAAGAAGTGCACTTCTCTTTCTAACAATAGCAAATACTTACCGGTAACAATAAATAACTTTCATAAGCCTGTGTATGTTGGTGTGAATTGAGGAATAAATGGGTGTTTTAAAAAGACGAAGAACACAAATGGAGGAATCAGTCAGTAAAGCTTTCCAGAGGATCTCCTCTCCTGTGTGGCTCATACTTGCAGATCTTCTTCAGCTCCTTGACTTTGTCCTGGTTGAGCTGAGGCTGTCCAGATGTGGTCAGTTCCTCCACCAGCTGGGACAGCCGCTCTCTCTGGGACAGCTCCATCCCTGTCACTGACAAGCAGAGGACAAGAGAAGAGTTCAGGCTCTACATCCTGCCAACACCAGCTAGAATCCAAACCTTCACTTTAGTTATCATAGTTTAGCGTTTCCTCCCGCTGGGGAGTCAGACAGTGGATGCACGCGCTATTTAAAGCACGGAACAGTGCGCGTGAACCGCAGGGAGACAGTCTGATTTTATCTCCTGTCTCCATAAACAGTCACTCACCGAATCTGTCCAAATGTTACAGCGGCTACTTCCGGGAGACATTAACGGTTATTTTACAACCAGAAATAATAATGTTAATAAGAACCGAGTCGAAAAGTCTTCTTCTTTTCATAATACCATTATTATAAAATCATTTCATACACCCATTAGAGGAAAATAACAACCACGTCGCCATCTTTGTCCGTCAAAAACAACAACAGGTGTTATGCCGAGAAATGCATGCCTGCCGAGAATTGCATCCCCTTCGCGGGAGCGCGCATCGCTCTAAACGCTCGCATATTGATGAGAAAACGGACTGAAATATGACCGAAGGGGATGCAAATATAGGGAGGCTCAGAAATTAAAATGCATCCCCCCTACATTAATAGACTAGACATTTAAGGATTATATAAAATGTTCTACATAATGGGCCTCTGTTTTAAGCTGTTATGGTGTTAAAAGAATAATCGGGGAATTTCAAACCAGCTGCGGAGAACATTTTCATAAGACGGTGACTGAAAAACGATCGACTCATATGTCTCAATAAAGGTGTAAAAACCGTATTTATTTCAAGTAATCTACGAAATAAAACCCACCGTTTTAGGGCTCACATGGATAAGAAACGTGATAATGTTACGAATATCTTTAAAAGTTTCCTCTTCGGTCATATTTCAGTCCGTTTTCTCATCAATATGC